>JALPQI010003464.1:0-89260 GCA_025490895.1 Thaumatotibia leucotreta
AACGCAAATCAAAATACCTAAATAACAAAATAATTTGATTTGTTTCGCAAACACTTGTTACAGTATGCTGTCATTCAAAATCTAATAAAACTCATTGAAATTAGTAAATTTCTGTGTGCACTTCCCTTTACCACATATTTTCGTTACGTAACATAAAAAATACGTTACGTTTTGTAAAAATGTAACGTATTCGTAACATAAGTGTAACGTATATTTGAAAAAAGGTTGATTATCTTGGTAAATAATTGCAATCTGAACATAATAATACATGCTACTGACGTTTGAAACTAAACCCTTTCGTATGAAAAAACAGCCGTTTAATAATAATCACTACTTACCGTAAAAATCACACTACCACTTTAGACGTTTTTTGCTAAAAATTCGCCGCGTGCACTGTGACAACCATTTGTTAATGAATTAATGGGAGTGAGTGTACCTATGGGTGTTGCCCTACTAGAATAAGAGTTCCTAGTGTCGATAAACAAATTTCTACCAACATTGGCTTAAATATGACCTTAAAAAAGCGTTACGAAAGTATCGTAACGAAAAATTGGAATTGGTGACCCAAAAAGTAAAGGGAAAGAAAACAGTAAAATTGTTCACATATCATAAGTCCTTAATGAACGAAGCAATCGTTTATCATTCTAATTTGGTTTAAAATCAAACATTTAATGCTGACAAGTCTAATAATATGAAAAAAAAAAGGTTTTAAGTAATCGTAGTCGAAAAAATTACTCGACTTACGTTACGTTTTTGGCAGAAATATTTATTTATTAATTTTAAATAAAGAGCTAAATCAGCTATTTCATTTGATTACATGTAACTGAGCATAGGGGAATATTTTAAAATTGATCAGAGTTCTCTAGATGTTATCAGTTTTGTTTTATGAGCAAGACAAATTTTAAGCTCCGAATTCGTCAAAATCCGCGGCCTTACCCATACATGGAAGTTGTTCTTAGAAAAAAAATAACAGAACTCCTATATTCATATGATTATTGCTCAGCATATGATAATATGAACCTATAGACAAGACTTTCTTATCGTTACTCAAATGACGTTAATTTGGATACCGCTGACAATCATCTAATTGACAGATTTAAGTGCTGGAGTAGAAAAAGGTACTTAAAATACTATCATTATTACCTAGATATTATTCTAGCAATTGACCAAAATTAAACACCCACTGAACTGTTATCGATAAATCTTAAAGTAATAGTTAAATATATTTAACTAAGTACTGATTTTTCAATCCCCAGTTAACAGTAACTGTCAAATAAATGTTAACTCTATCCTTTTTTGACTGATGACCAGCGATAAGGATGGTAATACTTTTAACTGACGGATACTTTTAACTGAGGATTGAAAAATCAGCCCTAAAACAATAATTATGTGCCGTATCTTGCTGGTAAGTTAAGAGAATACTATTCATAACGACGGGTAATTTATCTTGGTGTTGGTGAATGGCTGGTACATCTCCGTGGCCCGAACCACAGCAAGCTCAGCCAGTTGACGTACGCCACGTTATCTCTCGCCCGTGTACCCAAACTCCCTGTATATTACAAGTGTGACGTCACATGAAGCCAAGTGTTGGTGAATGGCTGGTACATCTCCGTAGCATTGGTACAGCAAACTAAGCCAGATGACGTACGCCACGTTATCTCACGCCCGTGTACCCAAACTCCCTTTATATTACAAGTGTGACGTCACCTGAAGCCAAGTGTTGGTGGATGGCTGGTATATCTCCGTCGGCTTGGCCGCTCCACAGCAAACTCAGCCAGTTGACGTACGCCACGTCATCTCACGCCCGTGTACCCAAACTCCCTGTATATTACAAGTGTGACGTCACCTGAAGCCACGTGTTGGTGGATGGCTGGTAGATCTCCGTAGCATTGGTACAGCAAACTCAGCCAGTTGACGTACGCCACGTCATCTCACGCCCGTGTACCCAAACTCCCTGTATATTACACGTGTGACGTCACCTGAAGCCACGTGTTGGTGGATGGCTGATACATCTGCGTAGCATTGGTACAGCAAACTCAGCCAGTTGACGTACGCCACGTTATCTCACGCCCGTGTATCGAAAACCCTGTATATTACAAATGTGACGTCACCTGAAGCCAAGTTTTGGTAGATGGCTGGTACATCTCCGTGGCTTTAGCGGCACCGTTCCACAACAAACTCAGCCAGTTCACGTACGTCACGTTCTCCGCTTCCTCGCCTGTGTATCCGAACACCCTGTATATAAAAAAATCGAATATTGAATCTATTCTACGGCTTGTCAAACGCAAAGCACTCTGACGGTATGGCACCGAAATGTCATAATTAGATTAACGGTCTAATACTCGTATAGTCCATTTCAAATACGAAGGCCCAATGCCACTCGAAACATTTGTCATTTAATTGGTCCAGCACAAATTGGCACGTGTCATACACCGATGTATGCAAAAAATATCACGCCACAAAAGGATATTGCCAGGTATCTTTTGTTATCACTGATCCTATTGTTGACGCCTAATGACTTACCCCATTATTCATAAACGTCTGCTAACTTAACAAGCCGCTAAGTATTGTTTGTCCCTTTGGCTCTCATGGACACATTGTTAAGACCGAAATAGACAAACAATTTATTAGCGGCTTGTTAAGTTAGCAGACGTTTATGAATAAGGGGGTTTGTCAAGTGGAATCGGGCCTTCGTATTTGAAATGGACTTTACTAACGACTGTAAATACTGCATGGACATGGAAACTTAGAACTGTCAAAGCTGCTCCATTCAGTTGCCTGAGCTGTTCGAAATTAATGACGAATTAAAAAAGAATAGCTCAAAAATCAGTGACCTGTTAGGTGAAAACAAATTTAAACTGCATTGGAAAAATTTTCGTCCAAAAATTTAGTTTTTGTCTTTAAATCTCGGTTTGAACTTAAATGAAACTTTTGACCGGTACTGTAACAGAGTGTCGTGAACTTGTCGTATGTCTCCCTATAGTGACTCACTCTAGTATCTCGGGCACGAGCGACAGGTAGAGGCCTACGGCCTCGGCGCGACACTCTTCGAAGGCGGAGCCGAGTGTCGTGAACTTGTCGTATGTCTCCCTATAGTGACTCACTCTAGTATCTCGGGCACGAGCGACAGATAGAGGCCTACGGCCTCGGCGCGACACTCTTATAAGGCGGAGCCGAGAGTTGTGAACTTGTCGTATGTCTCCCTATAGTGACTCACTCTAGTATGTCTCCCTATAGTGACTCACTCTAGTATCTCGGGCACGAGCGACAGGTAGAGGCCTACGGCCTCGGCGCGACACTCCTCGAAGGCGGAGCCGAGTGTCGTGAACTTGTCGTATGTCTCCCTATAGTGACTCACTCTAGTATCTCGGGCACGAACGACAGATAGAGGCCTACGGCCTCGGCGCGACATTCTTCGAAGGCGGAGACTAGTGTCGTGAACTTGTCGTATGTCTCCCTATAGTGACTCACTCTAGTATCTCGGGCACGAGCGACAGGTAGAGGCCTACGGCCTCGGCGCGACACTCTTCGAAGGCGGAGCCGAGCGTCGTGAACTTGTCGTATGTCTCCCTATAGTGACTCACTCTAGTATCTCGGGCACGAGCGACAGATAGAGGCCTACGGCCTCGGCGCGACACTCTTATAAGGCGGAGCCGAGAGTTGTGAACTTGTCGTATGTCTCCCTATAGTGACTCACTCTAGTATGTCTCCCTATAGTGACTCACTCTAGTATCTCGGGCACGAGCGACAGGTAGAGGCCTACGGCCTCGGCGCGACACTCCTCGAAGGCGGAGCCGAGTGTCGTGAACTTGTCGTATGTCTCCCTATAGTGACTCACTCTAGTATCTCGGGCACGAACGACAGATAGAGGCCTACGGCCTCGGCGCGACACTCTTATAAGGCGGAGCCGAGAGTTGTGAACTTGTCGTATGTCTCCCTATAGTGACTCACTCTAGTATGTCTCCCTATAGTGACTCACTCTAGTATCTCGGGCACGAGCGACAGGTAGAGGCCTACGGCCTCGGCGCGACACTCTTCGAAGGCGGAGCCGAGTGTAGTGAACTTGTCGTATGTCTCCCTATAGTGACTCACTCTAGTATCTCGGGTACGAGCGACAGATAGAGGCCTACGGCCTCGGCGCGACATTCTTCGAAGGCGGAGACTAGTGTCGTGAACTTGTCGTATGTCTCCCTATAGTGACTCACTCTAGTATCTCGGGCACGAGCGACAGATAGAGGCCTACGGCCTCGGCGCGACATTCTTCGAAGGCGGAGACTAGTGTCGTGAACTTGTCGTATGTCTCCCTATAGTGACTCACTCTAGTATCTCGGGCACGAGCGACAGATAGAGGCCTACGGCCTCGGCGCGACACTCTTCGAAGGCTGAGCCGAGTGTAGTGAACTTGTCGTATGTCTCCCTATAGTGACTCACTCTAGTATCTCGGGCACGAGCGACAGGTAGAGGCCTACGGCCTCGGTGCGACACTCTTATAAGGCGGAGCCGAGTGTCGTGAACTTGTCGTATGTCTCCCTATAGTGACTCACTCTAGTATCTCGGGCACTAGCGACAGGTAGAGGCCTACGGCCTCGGCGCGACACTCTTCGAAGGCGGAGCAGTGTGTACTGAACTTGTCGTATGTCTCCCTATAGTGACTCACTCTAGTATCTCGGGCACGAGCGACAGATAGAGGCCTACGGCCTCGGCGCGACACTCTTCGAAGGCGGAGACTAGTGTCGTGAACATGTCGTATGTCTCCCTATAGTGACTCACTCTAGTATCTCGGGCACGAGCGACAGATAGAGGCCTACGGCCTCGGCGCGACATTCTTCGAAGGCGGAGACTAGTGTCGTGAACTTGTCGTATGTCTCCCTATAGTGACTCACTCTAGTATCTCGGGCACTAGCGACAGATAGAGGCCTACGGCCTCGGCGCGACACTCTTCGAAGGCGGAGCCGAGCGTCGTGAACTTGTCGTATGTCTCCCTATAGTGACTCACTCTAGTATCTCGGGCACGAGCGACAGGTAGAGGCCTACGGCCTCGGCGCGACACTCCTCGAAGGCGGAGCCGAGTGTCGTGAACTTGTCGTATGTCTCCCTATAGTGACTCACTCTAGTATCTCGGGCACGCGCGACAGATAGAGGCCTACGGCCTCGGCGCGACACTCTTCGAAGGCGGAGACTAGTGTCGTGAACTTGTCGTATGTCTCCCTATAGTGACTCACTCTAGTATCTCGGGCACGAGCGACAGATAGAGGCCTACGGCCTCGGCGCGACATTCTTCGAAGGCGGAGACTAGTGTCGTGAACTTGTCGTATGTCTCCCTATAGTGACTCACTCTAGTATCTCGGGCACGAGCGACAGATAGAGGCCTACGGCCTCGGCGCGACACTCTTCGAAGGCGGAGACTAGTGTCGTGAACTTGTCGTATGTCTCCCTATAGTGACTCACTCTAGTATCTCGGGCACGAGCGACAGATAGAGGCCTACGGCCTCGGCGCGACACTCTTCGAAGGCGGAGACTAGTGTCGTGAACTTGTCGTATGTCTCCCTATAGTGACTCACTCTAGTATCTCGGGCACGAGCGACAGATAGAGGCCTACGGCCTCGGCGCGACACTCTTCGAAGGCTGAGCCGAGTGTAGTGAACTTGTCGTATGTCTCCCTATAGTGACTCACTCTAGTATCTCGGGCACGAGCGACAGGTAGAGGCCTACGGCCTCGGCGCGACACTCCTCGAAGGCGGAGCCGAGTGTCGTGAACTTGTCGTATGTCTCCCTATAGTGACTCACTCTAGTATCTCGGGCACGAGCGACAGATAGAGGCCTACGGCCTCGGCGCGACACTCTTCGAAGGCGGAGCCGAGCGTCGTGAACTTGTCGTATGTCTCCCTATAGTGACTCACTCTAGTATCTCGGGCACTAGCGACAGATAGAGGCCTACGGCCTCGGCGCGACACTCTTCGAAGGCGGAGCCGAGCGTCGTGAACTTGTCGTATGTCTCCCTATAGTGACTCACTCTAGTATCTCGGGCACTAGCGACAGATAGAGGCCTACGGCCTCGGCGCGACATTCTTCGAAGGCGGAGACTAGTGTCGTGAACTTGTCGTATGTCTCCCTATAGTGACTCACTCTAGTATCTCGGGCACGAGCGACAGGTAGAGGCCTACGGCCTCGGCGCGACACTCCTCGAAGGCGGAGCCGAGCGTCGTGAACTTGTCGTATGTCTCCCTATAGTGACTCACTCCAGTATCTAGGCCCGAGCGACAGGTAGAGGCCTACGGCCTCGGCGCGACACTCTTCGAAGGCGAGAGTCGTGAACTTGTCGTATGTCTCCCTATAGTGACTCACTCTAGTATCTCGGGCACGAGCGACAGGTAGAGGCCTACGGCCTCGGTGCGACACTCTTATAAGGCGGAGCCGAGTGTCGTGAACTTGTCGTATGTCTCCCTATAGTGACTCACTCTAGTATCTCGGGCACTAGCGACAGGTAGAGGCCTACGGCCTCGGCGCGACACTCTTCGAAGGCGGAGCAGTGTGTACTGAACTTGTCGTATGTCTCCCTATAGTGACTCACTCTAGTATCTCGGGCACGAGCGACAGATAGAGGCCTACGGCCTCGGCGCGACACTCTTCGAAGGCGGAGACTAGTGTCGTGAACTTGTCGTATGTCTCCCTATAGTGACTCACTCTAGTATCTCGGGCACGAGCGACAGATAGAGGCCTACGGCCTCGGCGCGACATTCTTCGAAGGCGGAGACTAGTGTCGTGAACTTGTCGTATGTCTCCCTATAGTGACTCACTCTAGTATCTCGGGCACGAGCGACAGATAGAGGCCTACGGCCTCGGCGCGACACTCTTCGAAGGCGGAGACTAGTGTCGTGAACTTGTCGTATGTCTCCCTATAGTGACTCACTCTAGTATCTCGGGCACGAGCGACAGATAGAGGCCTACGGCCTCGGCGCGACATTCTTCGAAGGCGGAGACTAGTGTCGTGAACTTGTCGTATGTCTCCCTATAGTGACTCACTCCAGTATCTCGGGCACGAGCGACAGGTAGAGGCCTACGGCCTCGGCGCGACATTCTTCGAAGGCGGAGCCGAGTGTCGTGAACTTGTCGTATGTCTCCCTATAGTGACTCACTCTAGTATCTCGGGCACGAGCGACAGGTAGAGGCCTACGGCCTCGGCGCGACACTCTTCGAAGGCGGAGCCTAGAGTCGTTAACTTGTCGTATGTCTCCCTATAGTGACTCACTCTAGTATCTCGGGCCCGAGCGACAGATAGAGGCCTACGGCCTCGGCGCGACATTCTTCGAAGGCGGAGCCGAGTGTCGTGAACTTGTCGTATGTCTCCCTATAGTGACTCACTCTAGTATCTCGGGCACGAGCGACAGGTAGAGGCCTACGGCCTCGGCGCGACACTCTTCGAAGGCGGAGCCTAGAGTCGTTAACTTGTCGTATGTCTCCCTATAGTGACTCACTCTAGTATCTCGGGCACGAGCGACAGATAGAGGCCTACGGCCTCGGCGCGACATTCTTCGAAGGCGGAGCCGAGTGTCGTGAACTTGTCGTATGTCTCCCTATAGTGACTCACTCTAGTATCTCGGGCACGAGCGACAGGTAGAGGCCTACGGCCTCGGCGCGACACTCCTCGAAGGCGGAGCCGAGCGTCGTGAACTTGCTGTCGTATGTCTCGCCTTCGGTGTACCACGACTCTATTGCCTTTCCTGTGAACATTTTTAATACATTTAAAAATAGTGATATTATACAATCGCGATTAGAATGCGATTGAAAAGTACTGTTGACACAACAGTGTATAAGTCAATCTGTTAGGTCTGAAGCGGGCAACCCCATATTTCCGGCCAAGGTATGTATAGTGCTTTTCTCAAATATTCATTGTTACATTCATAGCTATTTTAAGTGTAAACACTTTACAGAAAATACATCAATTAATCACTATAATAAATATTGTGTCATTTGTTGTGTCAACAATACATTCGAAACCCTTTCTGATTCCGGTTTGATAATACGGTTGCGTATTATTTGTACTTGTACGTGTGTAAATACTTTATTGTCCATACAAAATAGGTTTAACTGCACAAGTGAGCGGGTAAAACGCTCACACATAATTTCAATTACAACAACGACAAACTTATTCTTCTAAAACAAAAAAAGTGAAAACAATTTCGCAGATAATTATATTTTTACGTTAATACTAATAAATATCAATAATTTTAACTACACACACGACATTGGGCTGACGAGGATAGAACAAGGTTCAAATTAAAAATAGGAATAGTAACTATATTGCGCCTTACGAGGCTATTAAAAAGGATTTATATACCGAAGAACGAAACAGTACTAAAAAAGAACACTATTGGGCATTTTCGCTTTTTGGGTCACCCAATTAGCGTGAAGTTAAAAAACCTTAATTTCAGTCAGCTTTGTAAAGACAATTAAGTATCAAATTTTTTGGTGTTCATTTCACAAACTATAAGCCATATTATAAGATAAAAACGCCGATCAAGTTTAAATTCGTAAAGATATTGTACTTAATTGTCGTTACAAAGCTGATTGCAATTAAGGTTTTTTGATTTTACACTAATTGGGTGTCCCTAAAAGTGAAAATGCCCTATTAAGCAGGCCATACACGTAAGGGTGTACCTGACAGGTTTGCCTGTACAAGTCAACTGTTCAGGTAAACCGGAGCGTGTATGTTACAGAACTGTGCAGGTTTTTGCAACATACACGCTCCGGTTTACCTGAACAGTTGACCTGTACAGGCAAACCTGTCAGGTACACCCTTACGTGTATGGCCTGCTTTACATGGAGAAAATACCGACATCCAATCCCTGCTACAGTTGTCTTATCTGGCCCGCGCGAAACTGTAGCTTTGGCCAGATTCCCAAGTTCTTACCGGTGAGTGGGTTCTTGACTTTGTCCTTGTCGAAGTTGAAGGTGCCGTCGGCGTTCTCTCGGAGCAACTTGCCGCTGCCATGCCCCAGCAACTCGTGCAAGCCCACTTGCACCTGCAACATAATAGTACATTATGACTAGGGTTAGGAATTTTGGTGGCATTAGATGGACAGAGAACAGTGGAGTCGTTGTTTATTTTTTTTATGATTGATTGAATAATTAATTAATCACAAATAATAAATAAATGTATTCATTTAAACAGGGTTTCGCCAATTTTAAGTATTAAATAATTTCATCTTTAATATTTGACTACCTATGAATTGAAGTTCAATCATTGTTTGTAATATACCTTATGATTATTATATAATAGTTACGGTCTTTGAGAGAACTAGAACCTTAAAAATTAAATAAATACATTTTCTCATATACCAACATTTTTAGTTGAAAATTAATATTTTTCTAGTTACTCAAAAATAAAATTCATGTTATTTATTTAATTCCTTGATAAATCCAGCTTGAAATTAACACTATTTCGTTACTATTTTATAAGTTAATCATTTATTCCAGTAAAAATGTTTGTAACATCGACTCCACTGCTCTCTGTTCCATAAATGCCACCAAAATCCTAACCCTAATTATGACACAAGTGCGAAGAACAAGAAATTCGAAACGAGTAGCGATGTGTTAAAACACGACCGATATGGAATGTTTTAAATCGACACGAGTTACGAATTTCGTTTTTGCACGTATCTCGTAGGACGTTTTTTAGTACAGATGGCCCTCCGAAGTTTTGAACCTGACGTAAAATGAGCCACTTCTCGCACTAGAGCCTAAAAAAGGCACCATCTGTACTAAAATAGTACATTGCGTATTAAGGACGGTAAATAACAACACACAATAACAATAACACTTACCAAACAGGTGTGATGAAAATAAATAAATGTCTTGGGACATCTTACACAAATCGACTTAGTTCTATGGTAAGCTCAATTAAGGCTTGTGGTGTCAGTACCAGGCGACGATACATACAGGGTGTTTGGTAACCGGTTGCAAAGCCGAAATTAGGTGATGGTCTAGGCCATTTAGAGAATTTTTAGCTATACATGTCTTAGACAAATTTTATTCGTGAAATAAAACTATGAAAACGGATAAACTCGCGTATAATTATTAACTAATTTTAACTTCATTCCGACGTTTCGAACACTTTACAGGGTTCGTGGTCTGCGGATGAAATTAAAATTAGTTAATATACGCGACTTTATTCATTTTCATAGTTTTATTTCATGTGTAATCCTCGCGGTAACCGAAAAAAATATTATCAAATTTTATTCGTTTTTTAAAATTCTATTTTCATTCTCGGTGAAAACGATATAATTCTAGACTAAATCGACAATGGTACTTTTTTTACAGTAGGTAGGTAGTATTTCTTTTTTGTTTTATTTTGTATTGTAGAATCGTACACCATAAGAGTAATTTGAAACATTAGTGTCTAAAGACAAAAAAACTACAGCGATAAAAAAAATTAATAACATGAAAAAATTATGATTTGGGTGATTTCTTAGGTCGATTAAAAAAACAATAACATAGCAACGGTTATTAAAACCATTTTCAAAAAACAAGCTTAACACGTTCGCGGACACGAATGCATATATGCAATATAGCATTTGCGCAGTTTTTTGTTTCTTTTGGCCTATGACAGATGACGTCACACACTGTCGGTGAATGTGTTAATTATTGTCCATTCATCTAGGCTATCAAACATGACTGTAACTATTATATCTTTGAAAATAAACCACCAGACGCCAGACAGTGTCTCCCCTAGTTCACAGACCTCCAAGGAGGACTCAGTGTACTTTTGGAGCATTTGCTTGTCGCCATCGTGGAGTAAAGAGGTCTGACTCCTTGTACAGTCGCCATCAGATATATCGTCGCGACCGGAGCGCTCAAAAATATCTGAACACACCTCTATCGTTATGGCAATAAAGGCGCGTTCAGATATTTTTGGACTGTACGCGGCCGGGATCACGTTGCCAAGCGACACGTTCTTGAAGCTCTCGTTTTACCTTTTTTGTCCAGAACAAAATCATGAAGCCGCGAAATATGCAAGCGTCAGCGGCTTACTGTTTCGCTGACTTATCATGATCAGCCTGGTGCTACAGACTAGCGATGTAACGAATATTCGCATTCGCATTCGCATTCGCGAATATTCGCATGTTTTAAAATATTCGCATTCGTATTCGCATTCGCAAAAAATTGACGTGAATATTGCGAATATTTTTATCTAATTATTTCGTTCAATTAAGGCAAGAAGTACTACATTCTAAAGTTAACCTTAATGCCTAGATGTCTAGGTACAAAGAAATGCGACTCTAAAAATTATATATTTTAATTGAATGATGAATAAAACGTTATATTTCAGTATTTTCAGTTAATAAAACACAAATGATACGTATAATTAAACAAAACAGTCGTGGCGATTGCGAAGACGGTGACACCTAGTAGCTTCGGAGTCAATCTAATCGCTTAGTTTTGAATTTACTTCTGAATACTAAGTATTCAGTATAATAGAATTTTCTGGTAAAATGTCCCTAAATGTCACTACTAAATACTTCATTAACCAAAGATATTGACGCAAAAGGACCTATTCTTTGCGTTTCATTGCGCCTGTGCAATATTTTTGGATTTTGAATGAATTTTTATTATTATTTTCAACTTTATTGCACAATATCATCATCATCATCATCATCAGCCAATTGACGTCCACTGCTGGACATAGGCCTCCCCCAGAGAGTTCCACAAAGATCGGTCGTGAGCTGTCCGCATCCATTGGACACAAAGGACACCCGCAACCTTTACCAGGTCGTCGCTCCATCTTGTGGGGGGCCTTCCCACGCTGCGCCGTCCAGTGCGTGGTCGCCACTCGAGAACACGCCGACCCCACCGGTCATCGGTCCTCCGGGCAATATGGCCAGCTTACTGCCACTTCAACCTGGCGATTCTTCGGGCTATGTCAGTCACTTTCATTCTTCTGCGGATCTCGTCATTCCTGATGCGATCTCGCAGAGAAACCCCGAGCATTGCCCTCTCCATCGCTCGTTGAGTGACTCTGAGCCTCCTAATGAGTCCCATAGTGAACGACCACATTTCAGATCCGTAAGTAATCACTGGCAACACACACTGGTCGAAGACTTTCGACTTGAGACACTGCGGTATATTGGACGAGAAGATATTGCGTAGTCTCCCGAACGCCGCCCAACCCAGTCTGATTCGACGATTGATCTCCTTCTCGAAGTTGGACTTACCCAGCTGGACTGTTCTAACTTTCACTGGAGTTGGTATCACATGGACGTTCGACATGATCTTCGTTTTGTCCATGTTCATCTTAAGACCAACATCTTCAGAGACTCTACTGAGATCATCGAGCATAGTACTTAAGTCCTCCATGGTCTCAGCCATGACTACTATATCGTCGGCAAACCGAAGGTGAGTGATGTACTCGCCATTGATGTTAATGCAAATCCCCTCCGGTCCAGAACCTTGAAAACATCTTCCAGTGCAGCGGTGAACAATTTAGAAGAGATAACATCTCCTTGTCTTACTCCTTGCTGCAATGGAATTGGTTTCGAGTTCCGGTCCTGGAGGCGGCGAACTGACATATTGGCGTTTTCGTACAGGCACTTCAACACTTCGATGTACCGGTAGTCTACTTGGCACCGCTGGAGAGACTGTAGTACTGCCCACGTCTCGATCGAATCAAAGGCCTTTTCGTAGTCCACAAACGCTAAGCAGAGGGGCATGTTATACTCCTCGGTCTTCTGTATAACTTGACGGAGCGTGTGTATGTGGTCTACGGTGCTGAAGCCTTTTCTGAAACCGACTTGTTCAGGAGGCTGGAAGTCGTAGAGTCTGCGTGTGAGACCGTTTGTGATGACTCTCGAAAACAACTTATAACAACTTATTTGCACAATATGGCACATACAAAAGAGTATAAATGGCGGACTTAATGCCTTTAAGCATTTTATACCAGCAATGTATGTATAGGTATGTATAATACCCAATATTCGCATTCGCATTCGCATTCGCGAATATGAATCGCAAATATTCGCATTCGCATTCGCGAATATTCCTAAACCGATATTCGTTACATCGCTACTACAGACGGACGAACGCTACGAACAAATAAAACATGGAAGCCGCTCGCCATACTAAATTGCCTTTCTAAAACGATCCTGAATTTTAGTTGACAAGTGTCACCCCCTCTTCAATGCATCACGGTAATGAATTTCAATATCGACCTATAAAAACTTAAACCGCCATTTAAAAATAGTTGTCATTGGTCCATTAAAGTTCTGATTGGCTATATTCTATAAACATATGTCAAAGATGTTGCGCCGAAATATGCGCGGTTTTAAGAAAAGCGCTGTGTCCTGCCCATCTTGGTACAATTGAACAATTGGTTTTGGGGGCATTTTTGAGCTGGCGTTAGACGTCCATGTTATATATGGTCGCAGGTCGAACGTCAGTTATACTGTTTTATATACTGTTGTTTTTACGGTTAATTCAGAATAAAACCATGAAGCCGCGAAATATGCAAGCGACTGCTCCCTAATTCACTAACCTCAAAGGCGGGTACTCTGTACTTCTCAAGCAGCTGTTTATCGGCATCGTTGAGGAAGGGGATGACGGACTCCTTGTACGCGGCCGGGATCACGTTGCCGAGAGACACGTTCTTGAAGCCCTCGTTTTGACGGATCTCGTCGTCTGTAACCGAGATTTCATATAAATGTTGGTGCTCCTACATTATGTTATTTGGGCCATCTTCTTCAAAGTTGTTCCTCCCGCTTTTTTATAACATAGGTATTTCTTATATGTTTTCTACTGAATCGTGAGCTCTTTCGATCCTAAGAGGAGAAAATGTTCTCACTAGCAATGTGTATATGAATACACGAGTTTAAAGTGTGCGAGTACAGTCGAAGACAAAATAAGGGGTATACAAAAACGTTCAAAAATATGTCCCAGTGCACTCTAATTCTGTGTAATAAGAACGTCGTAACATATTTATGAACGGATTCTTTCGATACTTATTTTTGCACTTGACTGTACCAACGCGTTTGTTTCACACTATTTGTCGTCACAGTCCGAGGTGTGCTTCCAGACCTTACCATATGTCACTCTTATCTTACAAGGGAATAAAGCTCAACCAAGATTTCAAATAAAAATATTAGATAAGGTCGTCGATCTAGTACATACAGTTAGGAATGTTGATGCCGGCAGGTATACCGCTTCCCGAGAACGTGAGTACGTCCAGGCTGGTGAAATCTGGTCGTAGGAAGGTGTCCTTCTCCAGGTCCTCGCCCCAGGGCAGCAGTTTGATGAACCTGATTACAAGTGATAAGTTAACTATCTTACTAATAAGTTATTGCGACACAACTTCTCTGCTTTGCTTTAAGGTCTTTTTTGCAATAAAGATATCATAATTTTCGAAAAGGAGTTTACTACATAACTTTCCATTCAGAATTATTAACCGGCTATAAATACGAACGAAAGATACGCACTCCTGTGTAAATAAAATAGACACGACGATACTCGCCCGGCGGTAATAGCTGGGTGAGTATCGCCGTGTCTCTTTTATTTACACGGGAGTGTGCATATCTATTGTTCGTGTTCATAGCCCATAGTTCATAGCTGAGTAGCTCGCGGTGAGACAAGTACCTTATGCCCTGGCCACGACATTGGTCTAAAGCGACCACGGCCGCGGCGAGCGGGGCGGCGAAAACGGTCTAAGCGGTGAGCATGCCACGACAACGCAGTTGTCTTAGCGGCATTGAGCGAATGGGACTTTCAAAGGACGCAAAATGTCATTATCAAAAGTGGCTCATCAGAGTCTCGAAATAATTATTTATAAATTGTTTTGTAAGCAATCCTATTTAGTATACAATCATATGAAACTTACCGATCTGATTCGGAAAATGTTCTTTTATTTCTTCCCATAACCGTTTTATTACATGCCGCAACTTGTGTTGCGAATGCTGTGTCATCCACAAGGCAGGCCTATTTAAAATTTTACTTCTAAACGCCTCTGTGTCCAACAATAAAACAAAATATTTTGATCTTTAAAATTCCGCCCGATACGTGTCGCCGCTAAGACCGTTCGCGCCGCTCGAAGTCGTGGCATGGCTCCGCACCGCCAGTGCGTTTAATCTCGCCGCCCGCCGCGCCGCTGGTCGCCGCCGCCGGTCGCGCAAGTAAATTCGCGCGCGATTTAGCCCACAGCGAATTGTCGTGGCATGCTTCTTTAGCGGTCTTGATTTTGTTTAATTCGCTCGCCGCTGGTCGCCTTAGCCGGTCGCCTAAGACCAATGTCGTGACCAGGGCATAAGGCGACCACGGCAGCGGCGAGCGGGGCGACGAAAACGGTCTAAGCTGTGAGCATGCCACGACAACGCAGTTGTCTTAGCGGCATTGAGCGAATGGGACGTAATCAAAGGACGCAAAATGTCATTATCAAAAGTGGCCCTTCAGTGTCTCGAAAGTAGCTCGTATGTTATTGCAGACATTTTCAATTGCAGAGGTGTGCACGAAGTAAATCCGGGATACCTTCGGTGAATTCAGTACTAATCAGTACTTTGTTTAATGAATATAGGAAGTACCCCCAAAAAAATTATGTGTAGGTACACGTGTAGCCCCACGGTAAGCTCAATTAAGGCTTGTGATGTAGAAGCGACGATATATAAGGTCCTAATTTATTAGTTGCAGATAATTAAACACATGATACTTTACATTAAAATAATTAACTTTAAATATAAATTAAGAAATCTTTTCATGTAATTTTTTTGATTTCATTTTCCTAACAAAAAAAATAATTATAATTTCGTCTAAAAAAAATCATCATGTGCATTATCACATGTCACAATAACACTGTCTGTCATGTCATCAAACGACACAATCCAATGGAAAATAACATTACATTGACAATTAAGTATTTAATTTATCGAGGTGAAGTGGCCAGTTCCAGTTAAGAGGTACGTAAAAGAGGTACTAGAATCTGTTCAATGAGTTTTCATTTAATAATCACATAAACAGGGTGTTTTTACGTAGCAAATTTGTTTTTCCGTTTTCTCCAAAAAAACATCGTAAAAGCTATAATGTTTCACGGTTTAATATACTCCAGAGACCGAGTACTATCAGCTGTAAAAAAATCTGCATCTAATAAATTAGGACCTTATATATAATAGACAGATACATATAGATACTTAAATATATAGACAGCCATGACCAAGGAACAAATATTTGTGATAAATAAAAACACAAATAATGCCCTCGCCGGGATTCGAACCCGGAACCTCCAGCTTCGTAGGCAAGGTCACTACCAACTAGGCGACGGAGGCTGACAAATATACATTTTATAAACAAAAATTGTAATCAATATCACCTCTCAGCCCCATCGACGAGCGCTCCGAATTTCTTGGACATCTCCTTGTTGACCATCGCCACAAAGCCTTCGAACTCGCCTCGCTGCCCGGCCGGGTCGCGGTACGTTTCTATGAAGCCCTGGTACCTGGCGGAGAACAATGTTATGTTAAGGAGGGATGCTGGAGCATTCCATGAAAACGTGTCGTAAGCGACATTCATTCACATACAGTCATAGGCAAAATAAGGTGTATATAAAAATGCTCAAAAATATGTCTCAGTGTCTCATCCTGTGTAATAAAAACATCGTGACCTATTAGGAGAGGATTCCTTCGATACGTATTTTTGCACTTGACTGTACATAATTTGTGTTGAAAAAGGAAGATTAGTCATAGCGATATCTCGCCGTTATACAGGATGGCCCATTCAAATCGGTCAGTATGGGAAAGTCTGAAACTATAAGACATACGAAGAGTTGTTCTTAGGAACCATGTCACCGATTTTGATAAAAAGAAAAACTGCATTCATACATTTGAAAAAAAAACTGTACCCAGCTAGGGAATCGAATGCGGTTGTTTTGAAAAAATAAACTTACACTATTTCTATTCAGATATTGTTTGTGTATAAAAAACCAAAGAACAAATATCGAGTTTACCACGTCGGAGGTGATATTTGAACCTTCAGCTTTGAACTCGGCCACTCGAACTCAGCGGGCATGCAGCTCTCGTATATGCAACGTGTCATAAGGCTAGGCGCCTTTGGCTATACTCTAAGAAGCAAGCAATACGTGCTAGCTGCCTCCTATCCGAATCTCGAAAGAATCTTTGGTAAATGACAAAAGCACACATAAAAATCGATGAAACAATAATCAAATTGTTATAAAAAATATCTTAACTCCTATGTCGAATAATTTTACTCACGTTTCAATAATAGGCCCCTTATTCCTAATCCAGAATCGGCTACCTTCCTTATGCTCATCAAGACTGCCCTCCTTAAAGCTCTTCACATAATGCTTCAGCATATTCTTCTCGTTATCGTTAGCAGCGTGCGTTATAGCCGTGTTTAGGTGCTCGTTCACGAGGGATAGAATGGGGGAGTAGTCCCCGCGGGCTTGTAGGAAGTAAGCGTTCTTGTATTTTTCGGGGGTCGTGCTTAGGGGTGTTGTGTCGACGCTCGCGTAGCGGATGGTGAAGAGGGGCACTGGAAAATTATGAAGATTTAACAATTGATTTTGACAGACCATAAATAGTAGATTGTGTCACAAGGGATCAAAATGGTATATTTCCGGCGTGGGCGTATATTGAAACCTGAGCGTAATGAAGGATTCAAGCGTTAACGCCCAAGACGAAATAATTTTGATACCGTGTGACACATACTGCTTTTCACACCACCTATGAGAAAAATAAAAGATATATCACATATTTAATATTTATGCAAATAATCGATTCAGAAGAAATTTTTATCAATTATGAATGTACTGTTTATTTCCATTATAATTTTTAGGCTGGCAATAGAAAGTCCTTGAACAGAAAAGTTCCACTTTGATCCCTCCTAGCAGGGAAGAAAAGACCCGTATTCGAATAGGTGGTGTGAAAAAACTTTTTTCATCACACTTGCTGTCTAAGCGCGCCATTGCTTGCGTGCGTAGCGGGAGTAATAGAAAAGTGAAATTCCCTAGGGAGTAATAGAAATGTCAGTACGTAATTTAATAATATTATGACTTAAAACTTATTTTTTTGTCGGCAAGTGTGATGAAAAACATTGTATGCATCACGGTCGGTAAGCGGAATACTAACTCGAGTCATTCTAACACTCTCGTTAGTAATTCCGTACTTACCTCCCTTGATGCACAATGTACTATTAATGACCTGGCCACGACATTGGTCGAATCTAAACGATGTGGTGACGGCAGTAATCATCGGTATCATTGACGTATCGAAGATTGATGATGGGCAGAAGCGTCATGTGGACACACTACTGCGATCGCCAACCCGCTTGCCCAGCGTGGCGATTATAATCATTTACTTCCTATGCCTTCTAATGCACATAGGTAGGAGAGACCTTTGTCCAGCAGTGGACTGATATAGACTGATGATGATGATGAAACAATCAGGGTCAGCTTTTCTGTCCTCTGTGCAACAAGAAATTACATACAAAATAAGTCTGATTTACGAGCCATATACGTGTCGAACAAGACATGAAGGACTAATATAGCAAGCGGATAAGTTTTGTTTGTCGCTTTCGGCCTTATCAATGTCTATAAAACCGAAAGGGACAAAAGATACTTATCGGCTTCCTAAGTTACAAGACGTTTATGAATTTCCTTAGGCATATATAGCGGTCAATGATGAAGGGCTTAAAACTTACGGCCATCATCAGCGGTGGTCTTGAAAGTCCTGCAGATGTAAGCCTCGATGCGTTTGGTCTTCATCCACTCGTTTACCAGGTCGGAATCCTCTTTCGTGCAGTTACTTGAGAAGTATGTTGTGATACCCTGACACAGAAAGAAATATTGATATTGAGATAGAATGTGTTTTTGTTGATAAGGCACAAAGATATAAAATACTTAAATACATGGAAAATAAACGTTGCGATAGAAGGACTTACATTGCAAATATGTTACAGGATTGCTGTCGACGTCAAAGATATCATTACGGTTTCGGTGCCAAAAATATGTTTACACAAATTTATAGCCTTGACATTAAGAATTAAGGTGGTGTAAATACATATATTTTTGGTGCCTAAACTGTAATGATATCTTTGACGTCGACTGTACAAACTGAAGTCCAATAGAAATGTTGAATACTTATTAGGGCGGGTCATTTTTCAAAGTTTGATTTTCTGGAGGGCACAGTGACCCACTCTAATACTTATACTGATTTGCATTTAAAGCATCCAACAATCTGTTTGGTCGCTTTCAGCAGTAACATAAAAGTGACATAAGAAGGCTGGTCATGTTCACTTCCTATCCATCAGATTGGTTACTAGAATAATATGTCAGTTATAATACTTTTAATACCTCACTCCATTAACATCTCAAGTAATCCTCTACTATTAAACTACTGTGTAACAGAGAAAAATAATTACTAGCACTAAACAAAATTGAATCTTAAGCCAATATAAAATTGCAGTAATTCTCCCTATCTAAGTAAAAGATCATTGACTTACCTTATCAGCAAGTCCTAGACTGGTTAGCCTTGGCACTAAGCTGTATATAGCATTTTGCGTATTCTGCCACAGTTTAGTTATATGCGCGGTGTCATTCTCGTAGGCTTTGGACGCTTTGACAATGAGTTGGAAGGACTCCTTGGGCAAGTTCGGGATGAACTTGGTATCGCCGAAGCCTTTGTAGTTGCCGCTATTGGCGAATAGACCGCCTGCATATACTAAGAAAGCCTGGGAAATAAGAAAGTTATAATTTACAAAGGTATAAATTACTATAGTAAAATCAACATGTTATCTTAAATTTTGGTGTAATGAAATTAATGACAGGATGCGGTTGTTTTTAAATAGATAAACCTGTGGTGGAGTTGTTCTATCAATGGGAAAATAGACTAGAATAGATAAAAATAAAGTTTGTGGTTGCCTAATGAGAAACGGGTGTATAATTTGAGAGATGTTAAGGAAAAATGTATTTTTATGTCTGACATGTACATTTTGGGAAAAGCCAGAACATGTAAATTTAATAATAATTTAGATCATGTTTCACTATTTCGAGTTCAGCAGTAAGAAATGGAAAATAACCTAATTTTATCTGCTGTATACGAAAATTTTAAAAATGTGTGCCTTAAAGATTTCATTATTATATATACAGGGTGATTACGGGGTTGTGATCCCAACTGTGAAAAACGTGTTAAGATTGTCTTTCTGAATAAGGTTTCCCATGTCTAATATTGCCACCTTGTCTAATATTATTAACATCAAACAAAGTTGTGGCTTCAACTATTACATAATAGCAACGTTGATGCAAGAAAAAAGTAAAATTACATCTTCTTATATCATTTAGGTATCAAATTGGTAGACTATCTATTTACTTTGTTTAGAGACTCACCTGAAAATCGTCTTCAGTGATGCCTGCCTGCAAGGCTGATTTCTTCAGGTCCTCTAAGGGCTCGCCAAGGAAAATCCTATGCAGCAGCGAGAAGATCCGGGGAGACTCCGGGCTTGTTTGCAATAGCACTATTAAGCCTCCATTCCAGGCAGCCTGAAATCATGTGACTCTTAATGCTAAATAAACCTAACAGAAGTTTGTGAAAGAATTCAAAATTACAAAAAAATTGTTTATTTAGGGGTTGAATATTGTACAACTCACTATTTATTAGATAAAAAGCATTAGATAAACAGTGCAGTTGATTCCAGTAGTTTGACTATATTTGACTATATTAATGCATGAATTTAGATATGACAGACACATTTAGATATAACAGACTATTTACACATTTAGATATAACAGACTATTTTTGTGTAAGATTATTTTCTTTATGGCTCTATATAAGTGTATCTTTATAATATAAATGTTTTAATAAATATTTATTTTCAAAACTACAATTTATGTAAATAGATTAAATCTAACTAATCTACTTAACCTAACCCATATCTAAGATTGGCCCTTGTGGCATTGTACCGAGGATGCTGGCGGCATTTCCTTGCTGTATCGCAATACTGATGCATTGTGTGAGGAAGTCGCCAGGTTTTCGTTCTTTAATTACGTCAACCAGACGTTTTGCGATCTCAGTAAACAATTTGCGTGCGCTGGGGCCCCATGAACCTAATGTTGGACTTAATTTATCTTAATTTCGGTCTTAAAACATTTTCCATCAGCCACCATTAGGTCTTTGTAGACAACTAGACATTTGTAGCTGGTGCCATGTTCGGGAAAGTTAGATAAAAAATTGTTCTTGAACAGTTTTTCCTTACCTGGCTCAAGTAATGAGCATACAGCTTTTCCTTATTAGTTAAATTGTTGAAGGCTTGCGAACTGTCCAACTCCACAAACCTCTGGTTGTTAGGCAGGAGGAAATTTGACTTATCCACAGCCATGGCTGAAATTATATTTCGAATTTTAAAATTTAAATAATATTATTCGTAATTTGTCTGAAAAATACATTGTAACTTAAGGGCAGTTTCATATAAACGTAAGAAAACAAATTATACAACTGAATACGAATACAATAAACTTAAAAGTATATAAATTGAGGTTAAGTAAGTATTTGAAATTTGAGAGTACTGTAAATATATTTAATAGTATAATACATAAACATATTTATTACTGACCCTTAACTATTTTGCTTGTTTTTGTGCTTTTTTCTATTTCTACCGTCCCGGAACAAAACCGACGGTATTTACTAATAAATGAATCAGCATAACTAGTACGCCGGCATTTTGTAAGGTTAATAGTCAGGGTCCGCAACATTGAATATATATTCTGAATAACTGAAACGGACGATGTAATTTAACACGTACTTACTGTAATATCTGATATTGTTTATAAGTGAATTTTATTTATCAAAAATTTTAATTGGGACCCTGTGACGTGACTGACCGACTCGTATGACGGTTCGTAAATGACATTTTTGATTTTTGATTTGACAGCAATGTTGCCAGATACCGAAATGCAAAAAGCGGAAGCCACGCTTAAAAATTCGGAAATTAAGAGTAAAAACCGAAATTCGATTATAATATTTTTAACTAAAGGAAGTTTTTAATGTTTCTCGTCGTCTTTTTCTAACAACCTTTTTATTAAAAACCAGACAATGTTTTTTTTAAATGCTCTTCAAGAAAAAATCACCAATTATCACCATATTGCAAGGGACAAATCACGTGTATTTTTTTTACTCTCTGCTGAAGAGCATTCTAGGTAGTAAAATAAAATATGTACTATTTTTTAAAACACTTTTTAAATATAACCCGATGTCAAACACTGAACTGAGTTTTAAAACTTCCCGGTTACCTCACTGGCTGTTGGCAAAGAAGTTCGTTTTTTGATATCACGTCACGTACGCTTAATAAAGTTCGTAAAATTCAAGTGTTATTAGGATAACTACTTAAGCTGGCAATAAATTACACGTCATATTGGCTAGGGGGGCGGGGGTCCTGAAGATATCACCAAATATCACCATGGGGTATGGGGGGGACTAAAATAGGCCAAAATCGTATGACGTGATTAATGGACAAGCCCTAAGCAAGATGTTGTTTCTTCGAGAGAATTGTAACCGAGGGATCCAAGTAGAAATTTGGTTGGCTACAGGAAAGGATAGTAGCCAAATCTTTTTCATAGAGAAATCTCAAGTAAGCCTTTTGTATATTTTCGAGAAGTAGGACATACGAGGATTCGTAAGGGGTCCAAATTATTGAGGAGGTTTCGAGCTTGATCCTTACCAAGGTGTTGTAGATCGTCTTTATGTCATCTGTGTCACGGAAGTTTTTGACAGTGCGTACGAACCCCAGTCTTCGAAAGTCTTCTGTGGGCGAGTGCTTGCATGTGCTCGTGAAAGGTGAAGCGCTCATCAAAAATTACCCCTGTCTCTTAAGGAGAAAACTCTTTTCATTATTTCTGCTCCCAGATTTTACTTAGTTAGTACAGGAGTTAGTGAACGACTAAATGCCTTCAGTGTCAAAACTGCATAAATATAAATTACGGATGCGCGCTATCTTGAAGCGGATTGAAAATTAAATAAGAAATGCGGAATACGGAGCATCTGGCAACACTGTTTGACAGTGATTGCTGTAATGATGTTACTAGTACAAAAATAGTGTATGAAGATTGGTGAGGAATCTTTTCATTCACAACAAAATAACTGGAAATCTACCGGAACAGGGTATGTTTATTTGTGCCAAAATAGCAAAATATTAATTAAATGGATTAGAAAAAATATATGTTCATATTATCAGGGTTATAAAACATTTGAAAGTAAAGTAAATTTAATAAAGTTGCAAGTAGCTGGCTTCGTAAAGAGCGCATGCTGGTTCAATTGGTGTTGCTAGTGTTAGAATTTGAGGGTACGATGTTCACACGTCAAGAAATCGACTCGACTCAATATCGACTGCATCGATTATGAAATTCAGTTGTTAACCTTCGAAACATTTCCTGATAATTGGTTTACCGGGAAATTAAGGATCAAAGGTCGACATTTGTAATCCCGACAAAATTCTTCATGTGGAAAACATGGAAAATATTGAAAGAACGATCGGAACTGTCGGTCACAATTTTTGCAACACAACAAAAAGTAACTCAACTGTCGCAAGTCGTGGTTCGCAACGCAAGTGGTAAATGGAACGTACTATCGTAAACATGGATGGTTTCTGACCGTCGTCCTCCGTATTTTAGGTAGATTAGATTGTTTACGATGCATATAAAACTTTAGGAAAGTGGTTTTGTTTTCGGGAAAATGACTTCAGAAAGGTAATATTAAGTTTCAGTGATTTTCATAAAATTGTGACAAATTTACTTCCGATATTCTCAGTTGAAAGTTGCAAAATCAATAAAGTACGCGGAAATCGCTAATGTCACGCCCTGCACTCTTCCTTCCGTGGTGCTTTGCGTTGTTCTAGTGCGGCTAAAGTTAATTGTTTCGTGATGTTTTATTCTAGGGTAGAATGGGTGGAAATTATCGAGCCCAAGACAAAGGAACATATGTATGCTAACCTAACTACAGGGGAATGCGTATGGGACCCACCTGAGGTAATGTTCTACTTTTAGTTCAATATCCTGAATACAGGCCTGTTCTTCGTAACATTTCGCTTGTAGGCTAACTTGTGTGGGCTTTTAATGTGAGATTGTTGACATACTCGATTTTGATGAGTATTATTTTGGAATGGGAACACATTAATTGAATCAACTGTGTCCCATTTATGAAGAAACTGTGACTTTAGTCTCATAAACTTGAGTAATAGTGGGATTTGTACAATTTGTACAGTAATTTTATGTTGTATTTTACAAAGCCTTTTAATTCTTGTAAATTCTTTAGAATATATATTTTTAGATACTAATTTTTAGCTAGAACTTAACAATAAGATTATTTTAACTGTGTTTTTGATTGTTTTTTAGGGAGTTAAAGTGAAAAGAACAGACTCTTCCCAATGGTGGGAACTTTTTGATATCAACACACATAGGTTTTACTATTATAATGCATCAACTCAGGTAAGTTACAAATATAAGTCATATAATTTACATTATAATTTAATCAGTGAGATGAAATAAGCAATAATTTGTATAATTTCCAAGGAAAATGTGGCATTAATACATAATTACTAAGACTGAATATACCCTTTTTTATATACATATCCTTTCTTTCTTATAAATATTTTGAAATCTGAATGGCCATGTTTCTTTTACAGACTACTGTATGGCACAGGCCAACGGACTGTGATATCATACCATTAGCTAAGTTGCAAACTTTGAAGCAAAACACTGATCCACAAAAAAGACGAGAGACTTCCACACAAACCAACCAAAGTGCACCTCAGGTAAATATCTTAGTTGCAAAGATAGACAAAAATATTATTTTATATGTTTAATTAAATCATGTTTATCACTTCATTCATTGTCTTAAGAACAGGGCTCTTGATAGTATAGTTTGATGCAATTGTCTCCGTAGTTGCCAGCCCATCTTTGTTTATCAATATTTAGTATTAAACATGGAGATATGTGAAGCTTTTGAACTGATGATATGACTGTAGTAAGCTGACTTATCACAATCAGCTGTTCAGAGCAATTTTAGAGGTTTACATTTTAATATAATTTGTATTATTTTAGCATATTAATACCAACTCTTCCCGCAGAAGAGTTGATTACAGGATTATGGACATTTACCGCCTTATGTGTCTATATGCATCACCAGTCCAACAGTGGACTGAGATAGGCTGAAAAAATGATGATATTAATACTAATGGCATAGTGAAATATAGCACTTTTCACATTCCCTTTTGTTAAATCTGATTTAATTTTGGATCTATCCATATGGCCAACAAAGAAAAAAACAATCTAAAAGATAGTATAGTGTTTGTTAAAATTAGACTATCCTCCTAAGGCCCAAGGTCCTTCCTGTAGTAATAATTAACTTGGTCGTTCAGACCCAGCTTCTTCAATGGCTGTATAGTCATAGCATACCATGGTCCTACCAGTAGGACTTTTACAAAAGCCGACATTTTGTTTTCAAATTTCGCACCAAGCTTATCTGATGTATATTTATATTTTTTTATTAAATCCTATTTGTCCAAAAAGGCATCATAAACAAATAATAAATATGTCCCAAGTAAAATAACATTTTAAAAATGTGATCTTAAAGCTTGGGCCTGGACGAGTATAAAACAATAGTACTACTGGTTGGACCATGGTTTGCAATGTCTAGGAGCCAAATTTCGCCTTGGGCCTTAGGAGGCTATAATTGTTCTTCCTAATTTATCTGCTTGGCACCTAGTGCAGTATGAATGGCTAATTATGATGCAGATATTTTCGTTTTCCAATTCTAAGTGTCAAGTGAAATCCTCGCTCACTAGGTCAACATTGTAAACAAAAAGTAGCAGTAGTTCTTTAGTAATACTTATTTGAAGTAAGTAATTTCTACTATTACCTGAAACCGGTTCAGAAGATATTTTTAAAACTTAAATGGTTAATGTATTCTTGTATAACTGTAATAAAGTATTGTCGGCCAAACTGCACCAATTATACAGGATGTAATAATTAGTGTTTGGAAACGTGCAATTATTCCATAAATTAAACAGGTAAAAAAACTCATGTTAGTAGTACTATGTAATGAGTAAATCAACTTTTTAACAAAATGGCAATTATGGTTTACAGTACACTGTTATTATTTATTGGTCAACTGATTTGACAGCTTATAATTTATTTAGTATGATTTAGTGGTGCCTTGATTGCAGAGTTGGGCGTAATCAATTCCTTTTAGAATTAATTACAGGTTTACATTCCAGTAATGACGATTCCTCAGTAATGAATTACTAGTATAATCAAAATTACTGTAATGCTGTACTACGGTTACGCCTGTAATCCATTCCTTTGGGATCGGTATTGTAATCCATTACTGTAATATTGAATCCACCGTTATCAAGTACTTTAGTAATCTGCATTACTTAGAACGTAATTTTGTTACTGTTACTTGAAGAAAATTGTTTTTGATTTATGTCATTCTAGTGGATCAAAGATGGCGGACCATGTTTCATCATTATACTCGTTTCTGATTAATTCGCATCCGTGGAATCCGATTTTCGGGTCCATTCTAAGATCTGTTTTATTAGTCTTGATTATAAAGGTACTAATGATACCAATAAAAATGAATAATTCAAAAACTAAACATTATTTTTTTGGTAATTATTTTTACAGGTTCCATCATCTATAGATCCAGTCAGTAGCAATGGCAACAGCACAGGGGCAAGTGTCAGCAAGCTGTCACCGAGCAACACCAAAACCGTGGCGCTGCCCCAAACCAGTCCTGTCCGGACGAGGCGGTCCCATTACCATCATAGGTGAGATCTCGTAAATAATACTACTTTTATTTACTGTTATAATTTATATGTACTAACCCCCTTATTCATAAACGTCTGCTAACTTAACAAGCCGCTAATAATTGTTTGTCCCTTTCGGTCTTAAAAACGTGTCCATAAGAGCAAAAGGGACAAACAATTATTAGCGGCTTGTTAAGTTAGCAGACGTTTATGAATAAGGGGGTAAATGTATAAATCGTACTGTATACAACTGTAATATTAGGTTATTATCTGTGAAATTGGCGATTTGAATGGGGAATTTTGTGAAAAGTTTTTTTCATACAATGAATTTTGTGCATAATTATTTTATATCATAATCAAAATAAACCAAATTTTGCCAGTAATATAAGTAATATAAGTGGTTCTTTTAAGGACTACTTACTTATAAGGGTATTTTGTATATCTCTATTTCATAAAACAAGGTACTATCATACATTTATATCCATTCGAAACATGAACCGGCAGCATATGGCAAGGGTAGTTTTGTAAGCATATTATTGAATATTGCTTAAGAATAAAAAACAATAATTAGTGTGAAAAAACCTCTGTTAGGGTATGCACTGTTGAAAAAAAAATCTAAGTTATTCTTTAGATAATAAAAATATTGACTTACTAAAGTCTATGACCAAAAACCCCAATTTCATAGGTAATGATAATGACCCAATATGATCGCGTGGTTTCTGTACATTGGCAATTAGTTGACAGAATGCTTTGGCAAGCTTCATAATTTTATGTCTTTATTATACTTAGTTCGTTTTCTGTTTAACAATAAGAAAAAGATGACGTGATCTTTTACT
The DNA here is from genome assembly GCA_025490895.1 of Thaumatotibia leucotreta. Taxonomy (NCBI): domain Eukaryota; kingdom Metazoa; phylum Arthropoda; class Insecta; order Lepidoptera; family Tortricidae; genus Thaumatotibia; species Thaumatotibia leucotreta. The sequence continues at coordinate 27,618 of JALPQI010003464.1, forward strand.
AAAAAAAAAAAACACAAATAACGCAGCAATTAACTAATTATAAAGCATTACTTACGTGAGTAACATGACTTTGCTTTCATAATTAATTTAATCCGTTTATAAAACACTTTTTCAATAATGTAGATGAATAAAACATGTCACCTACATAATATTGTTTACCTTATTTCTAATGCAAAACAAAACTATATTTTTTTAAGCTATGTATTACTTAGTACCTCGCTCACCTTCGATTCGCTGACGATATAGTAGTCTTGGCTGAGACCTTGGAGGACTTGAGTACTATGCTCGTTGACCTCAGTAAAGCCTCCGAGCGAGTTGGTCTTAGGATGAACATGGTTAAGACGAAAATCATGTCAAATTCCCATGTAGCACCAACTCCCGTAATAATCGGAGACTTTACACTCGAAGTTGTAGACGAATATATATACCTAGGACAAACTATCCAGTTAGGTAGGTCCAACTTCGAGAAAGAGGTCAATCGTCGAATCCGACTCGGTTGGGCAGCGTTCGGGAAGCTACGACACATATTTTCGTCCAATATTCCGCAGTGTTTGAAGACGAAAGTCTTTAATCAGTGTGTGTTGCCAGTGATGACATACGGTACTGAAACGTGGCCGCTTACAATGGGCCTCATAAGAAGGCTCAAAGTCACCCAAAGGGCAATGGAGAAGGCCATGCTAGGAGTCTCTCTGCGTGATCGGATTAAAAATGAGACCATCCGCAGCAGAACCAAAGTAACCGAAATAGCTCTCCGAATCGCTAAACTGAAGTGGCAGTGGGCGGGGCACATTGCGCGTAGAAACGATGGCCGTTGGGGCGAGAAGGTTCTTGAGTGGCGGCCACGTACCGGAAGACGTAGCGTGGGTAGGCCCCCCCACAAGGTGGACCGATAACCTGGTGAAGGTCGCAGGAGTCCGCTGGATGCGGGTGGCGCAGGACCGGTCATTGTGGCAATCTTTGGGGGATGCCTATGTTCAGCAGTGGACGTCTTTCGGCTGATGTGATGATGATGATTACTTACATACATACATACATGCATATACTCACGCCTGTATCCCATTGGGGTAGGCAGAAACCACTGAACGCCACATACTACGATCCTTGCAAACTTCCTTCGCTTTGCTAACATCCATACATCTTCTCATACATGCTCGTGCAACACGTGTATGTATTACTTGCCGAGTAATTATATTGTTGCTTGCTCATTTTCAATAGTGGCACTAGATATTCGTTACAAATAACGTCTGTCAGTCTCAGAGTGATATGATTGAAATTACGAATATTGTCAAGTGAGTATGTTGATGGTGAAATTGGTAAAACCAAGTACACTTTCTCTAAGACTCTCAGTCGTGTGGTGACGGCAGAAAGAATACATTTGTCGTGTGGTGACGGCAGAAAGAATACATTTGTTGGCCGTGTGGTGACGGCAGAAATAATACATTTGTCACCACCCCAACTCCTCCTGCGGGTGTCGTAAGAATCGACTAAGGGATTGAAGTGTCACTTACCATTATTTGACAAAAGATTGATGATGGGCAGCAGCGTCATCATAGTGGACACATTACTGCGATCGCCAATCCGCTTGCCCAGCGTGGCGATTATGGGCATTTACCTCCTAATGCGTCTATACGCATAGTTAATAGGAGAGGCCTACGTCCAGCAGTGGACTATCATAGGCTGATGATGATGATGATGATGAAGTACATTTTCAGGAATAGCGGAGAAAGACGAGGCAGGCTGAGCGAAGATGGAGCCAGCCAGCTGTGTCGTCACACCGACTCGGGTCGATCGTCCGACAGCAGTGTCAGCAGCGCACAGCGACGGAAACAGGTGCGTTTACCTCACAAAGTGTTTAATGTGAATGACTGTGTGTATAAGTGAAATAAACTGTTTTAAGTGTGAACCAACAATTTGTTTGCTTTCTTCTGGACTGGACAATATTAGGTTACTGCCTACAAAGTAAACAAGTACCGGTTGAAAGTTTAGCACCCTTATTCATAAACGTCTTCTAACTTAATAAGCCGCTAAGTATTGTTTGTTCCCTTCACTATTATTATGGTCATATACAGGGTGAAAATTATTTTCGGGTCTTAGAAGACCTTCCTTCGATTTTAACTTAATGAAGATTGGCGTTTACAGATTTTGGAAAAAACATACAGGGTGCGTGAGAATGGTCATTTCTGGCAAACTTTTTTTTTATGCCAATCTTTCCTGTTTCTGTTCAAAATCAAAAGCTTGTATGGGACCAAAAAAATTTTTCGGCTAGAAAAGCCACAAATCAAGAATTAAAGTTCCCATGAATTGAATTTTAATTCCTTCTTCGATAATTAATAGATTAATTAATCACTCACTACATCTATGAACAACTCTTTTTTTAGTAAATATTGTGTCATTTGTTGTGTCAAGAGTACTTTCGGAATCCCTTCTGATTCCGGTTTGATAATATAACTAACCATTGATTTATTCAAAATCAATCATGTGCAGCGGCATCGTCATAATGCAACATTTAATTCGATAAAAAATACAAGATTATTTTACGGCCGTGACTTCCCCACATCAGATTGAAGCGGGTTCGTATTTACATTTAGCATATTTACATTAGCATATGACCTACATGTTCCACTGGCCCAATGACTTGTGGCTAGTTAGACGCACAAGCAATTCTAACCCCCTTATTCATAAACGTCTGCTAACTTAACAAGACGCTAATAATTGTTTGTCCCTTTTGATCTTATGGACACATTGTTAAGACAGAAAGGGACAAACAATTATTAGCGGCTTGTTAAGTTAGCAAACGTTTATGAATAAGGGGGTAAGTCTCTAACCCACTTGATAAAAAACTTAAGGTGTTGTTTTTAGGTTAAGATGTATTTCAATTAACCCGGGGAGCATGACCCAGGGTATCACACACCCACCCCTGTCTCTTATGTCAATAATGACAAAGTCTATTTTCCAGTGACATTTTTCACCTCATGCTCGCCGGGTTAAGTTTATCTTTTACAGCAAATAACTAAATGATATTCTATTTTATTTCATTCATATGTACAAGTGTGAGTCGAACCCCTTGATACTGTACTTACTTCTTACTTCTGTTGGCGCTACAACCCTTTGTGGGTCTTGGCCTCTTCGCAGATTTTCCCCCATATGTCACGTAACTTGGCTGTCCTTCTCCAGTTGGTAAACTTTCCCATCCTTCTCAAATCCTCTTCCACACAATCCAACCAACGTTTTTTGGGCCTGCCTTTCGGTCTCTTTTGTTGCGGCGTCCACCTACTCATTATTTTTGCTGCTCTTGTGTCCGGCATTCTTTCGAGATGACCCGCCCATCTCAGACGCTGAGACTTACAGAACCTGACGATGGTCTCCTGTTCGACAAGGGCATCCAATTCGTGGTTCATTCGCTGTCGATAACTATCGTCACGCTCCTTCACTGGTCCGAAAATCTTCCTTAGCACTTTCCTCTCGAACACTGCTAGTTTTAGTTCGTCTCTCTGTGTTAAGGTCCAGGTTTCACAGGCGTAAGTCACTACGGGTCTGATGATGGTGCGATATATGATGAGCTTTGTTCTAATACTCAGCAGTTTCGAACCTAGTAGCGTCCCACATGCATAGAAACATTTGTTCCCAGCAACTATCCTTGCTCTTATCTCCTCGTCAGTTCGGTTTTGGGAGGTAATCAAAGATCCTAGATACCTGAATCTGTTTACACCGCTTATGGTCTTGCTTCCAAGTGAGATATTTTCTGGTTGTCTAGGTTGTCGTGTAGTTGCAAGGTATTCTGTCTTGCTTGAGTTTACCTGAAGACCGAAGGTTGATACTGTACCCCTTATAATAATTAATAATATAATAATAAATTTCTTTATTTCGGACAAGCAGATATCCATAGGTTTTAGGCTTGATTTCACCAAACTTTTATTCAAAGACGCTGACTCTCGGATACTAATGTCAAAACTCCATAGTAATTTGACACTAGTATCAGTATGCCGTGTGGTGACGGCAGTAAGAATACATTTGTCACCACCCCAATTCCTCCTGTGGGTGTCGTAAGAGTCGACTAAGGGATTGAAGTGTCACTGACTATTATTTGATAAAAGATTGTTGATGGGCAGCAGCGTCATCATAGTGGACACATTACTGCGATCGCCAATCCGCTTGCCCAGCGTGGCGATTATGGGCATTTACCTCCTAATGCGTCTATACGCATAGTTAATAGGAGAGGCCTACGTCCAGCAGTGGACTATCATAGGCTGATGATGATCCCAATTGTGAAAAACGTGTTAAGATGATCTTTCTGAACAATGTTTCCCATGGGACCTATATGAACAAATGTACTTTTTTCGACTTTTAATTTAACTTTAGTCTAGATAATTTGTTCTCACATCAGTGTATTTTATAAAAAAAAATTGTTTGCTCTCAAAACTTTTTTCGACTAATAAGTTTTAGTTCATTAATATGTATACATTTCTCCATACTAATCCTTTCCGTGTGTTTACATAATTATGAAATTAGGTCGGCCCCCCCACAAGATGGACTGATGACCTGGTGAAGGTCGCAGGAGTCCGCTGGATGCGGGTGGCACAGAACCGGTCATTATGGCAATCTTTGGGGGAGGCCTATGTTCAGCAGTGGACGTCTTTCGGCTGATATGATGATGATCTGAGCGTTATTCTTTGATATGATATTTATAAGTACAAATCAAGTGACAATCTTAACCTAGTGTTAGTAACATTTATAAAAATGATACCAATTTAGTCAGGTCATTAAAGTCAAACCACAATTTGATCTGCTCAGTCTTGTGGTTTAGGGTCGAACAATCATACGTTCTAGTAATCTCTTTTAAAATACTGTTGGGACTACGTCTAACGCGGCATAACCCCTTAACTCTTCTCTCTTAACTTAACATGCCACTAAGTATAGTTTGTCCCTTTCGCCCTTATGAACATAAATGATAAAACCGAAAGAGACAAACAATACTTAGCGGTTTGCTAAGTTAGGAGAAGTGTATGAATAAGGCAACGGTTCTGCAAGAAAATTGGAAGGCCAGAGGGAAGTATGGGGGGAACGCTACCGGAACACTAATCTGCAGCTCCAGCTAAGGGAAATGGGGTGAATGAGCATATCGGATGCTCGACAGCCCGCTCGAGTTCGGTCGAGCGTCCCTCCATAACATAACATTACTATGTTTTTGACAGCCTCTGTAGCCTAGTTGGTAGTGACCCTGCCTACGAAGCTGGAGGTTCCGGGTTCGAATCCTGGCGAGGGCATTCTTTGTGTATTTATTTATCACAAATGTTTGTTCCTTGGTCATGGCTGTGTATGTATCTAAGTATCTATACGTATCTATCTATTATATATATCGTCGCCTGGTACCCACAACACAAGCCTTAATTGAGCTTACCTTGGGACTAGGTTGATTTGTGTAAGATGTCCCAAGATATTCATATATTTTGTATATTTTATATATGTTATGTTATGGAGGGACGCTCAACCGAACTCGAGCGTCCGATATGCTCCACCAGTCTATGTACTCATAGACTGGTTATTGATGAAATGAAACATTGTCAGGAGCTGACCGCTGCGGCTTGCGCGCCGGTGTGCACGCCGCAGCTGCGGAAACGCAGCGGCGCCGCGCCGCCGCTCGAGCCTGAGAAGTGGTCGCCGCACTCGGGTATGTATAATTTTAATTTAAATTTACCTTTTACACCAAATAAAAGAATGCTATTCTCTGTTACCATTAACGCTTATGCATAAATCATGCGAGGTTTTTTCGGCTACAACGGGATTCCTGTTGTTCCTGACCTGTAATGAGGGTTTTGGTATTTTTTCTGCTATCAGGCAGCGCTACGTAGGCAGTTCAAGCAGCTGTTAGTATGAAACCATTCATAGGTACTGAACATAAAATATCGAAATTTTATTGTATTTGGAGATTTATTGATATTGTAATGGATTACGACTAGTAAACGGTGGGTGAACTGAAGATTGAGCTCTAAAACAGAGGTGCAAAGTCACTGGTACTAAATAAAATTACTAGAACTTTGTTCATTTTATGGGAAATTACATGATATCATTTTTTATATTTAGTTGAGATAACAATATTCCTATAGTAAAATAGATAGAAAATGAAATACGCGTATTTATTATGACCAATGCTCGGCGGGGGTGAGCTGTTTTCATACTAAATGACATGTCTGAATTTTAGTTGACAAGTGTTCCCCCCGCCTTCAATGCGTCACGGTAATAAATATAAAAATAGTTGTGATTGGTCCATCAAAGTTTTGATTGGCTATATTCTATAAACATTTGTCAAAGATGTTGCGCCGAAATAAGCGCGGTGTCAAGAAAAGCGTTATGTCCTGCCCATCTTGGCACAATTGAACAATAAATTTTGGGGGCATTTTTGAGTCGGCGTTAGACGTCCATGTTATACAGGGTGGCCCATTCGAATCGGTCAGTAATGTCAGTATGGAAAAGTCTGAAACTATAAGACATACGAAGATTTGTTCTTAGGAACTATGTCACCGATTTTGATAAAAAGAAAAACTGCATTCATACATTTGAAAAAAAAAACTGTACCCAGCTAGGGAATCGAACCCGGTTGTTTTGAAAAAAAAAACTTACACTATTTTTATATCGTTTGTCTAGGTCTTAAGCTGGGTTTACTAATGTTTGGCAAATAATTTTTCCCAAAGTATCACATCGCAAACTATTTTTCCCAAATTTTCATTTGGCAAAAATTCAATTGTCAAAACTACTTTTTACAGTTAGCAAGCCTTTTTGTTGGCAAGCGATTGTTTAGCAAAGAATGACTTGGTCGTTTTTATTTTCCCAAAATATTTTTTGGCAAATGCATCGTTTGGCGTAACATACTAATTCCAAAATATTGTATGGCATAAGATTTATACCGCATATACAATATTACATCGCAACCAATTTTTCGCATAAAGTCATTTCACCGAAAGATCATATTCCAATTGAATCTTATGAAATCGTTTTATTTCCCAACTAAATGGTTGGAAATTATATCTTCGGGCTTGGTTTTTAATTGGAACTTTTTATAATGCATATTTTCATGTAGTTGATGGTTTAGCTGGCATTTAGTTAACTAAATAATTACCAATGTTTTTGGGTACATAGTTTGAGGCGAAATTACATATATAGGTATGTTTATGTCTTTTTAATAAAAGCTCAAACGGGGTTTTATATTATGTTGATAAACAATTAAAAGTCGGGTTCTAAACAGTAATTTAGATGAAACTGATGAGGGAACGCAATACCGAGGGAATAACAAAACAGTCGGTTCTGGCACTCGCCGGCCGCTGCCGCGGCACGCTCGCTTCGCTCGCTCGGCTCGTGCGCTGTATGGTCGCAGTTTCACCTAACTCTCCTCCTCGCTTCGCTCGTCGTCGTACCTAACGGTGGCTCTGGGATAGTTTTTTTATGAAAATGAAAAAAAAAAAAAAATTTATCCGTGACTATGTGTGCCTTCTACTAAGAAGGTACCAATAAAAAATATGAATAGTGATCATTATGATGGATTTTATTTTCTCACTTCATTCATTATGATACCAAATATTCATGAAATACGTTTTTTATTCCATCCAGGCAAGTTCAAGTTAAGGGTTGTGCAAAAAAGTACGAAATTCCTGTATAGACCTACGAACTTTAAAATAATATTATCATTTGCCAGGCTTTTGCTATAAGTAGAGCTTGCGAAGTATCAAATTTGGGAAACTTTTTTTTGGATTTTAACTTATGACAAAATAAAACATTTGCTTAATAAGCATTTGCTTAATAAAATCTTGACGAAGTGAAACTTTGCAAAATAATAATTTGACCAAATGAATAAAATGAGAAATGTAACTTTGCTAAAGATTTGTTTGGGAAATGAGACTATTGCGATAAGTTATTTGGGAAGTCATATTTGGGAAACATAATTTGCCAAATGGCAGTACACCCTTAAGCTGTAAATGTCTCTAAGAAACATGATGTCTAAAATGAAAGGAATTCATTGTTTTCATATACTTAAATTTATTTTACTAGGCGTTTGTTGTGTAAATCTTAAGATTTTTTTTTTTTATATTTATCAACGTAGTTTTCATTATTTTTAAAATCGATGACATGATTCCTAAGAACAAATATTCGTATGTCTTATAGTTTCAGACTTTCCCATACTGACCGATTTGAATGGGCCACCCGGTATATGGTCGCAGCATTTAGTATGAAAACAGCTCACCCCCACCGAGCATTGATTATGACAGTTTGTTGGACTTTACGCCACAGTGCTGCCATCTCACCACCCCATAGCCTCAAGTATCAAAACCCTCATTAATGTATTTATTAAATGTCTAATGTTTATATCACAACTGTTGGGATCTCCAAATAAAATAAAAAACTATGCTTCATACATTTTTAATATGAGTAAGAGCTCTTTTTGAAGCAAACCTATTGTCTTAGGGTTGAACCGCAGCGGCAGCTTCATCTCGCCGCGCAAGGACGCCTCCGACGACTCCATGCACGAGAAGTACTTCAAATCCGTCGAGAGTACACCCCTAACGAAGCGCAAGGTAGGCATCCAAATTATTTCATTAACTTCATATTGTTCAACTACGTTTTCATAAATGGCGACGGCCGCGTAAACATCACAACAGTAATACGTATTGTATCTCTATAAACATCAAACGATTGAATGCCCTACAAGTTTTGACATCTGACTAGCGTTGAAAATTTCCGGATTAAATCCCGTTTCTTTCCAAACAGCTCGTTTTTTCCTGATTTTATCGAAAAAAACAATCAAATTTCCCACTTTAATTATCAACTCTAAACCAATGTAAATTATGTCTAATTCTCACTTATACCAGGAGAACGCGATGTCACTGAGGAAAAGTCAATTGAAACAGATGGCAAGGACTGACAGTGACATTTATTGTTACTGTAAAAACCCGGAAAAACACGGAAATAACGAAGTTTTCATCCATTCCCGAAAAAAATTTTTTTGTTTTGTCCGACATTTTCAACGCTACATCTGACACGACAAATGCTGAGTGGCACCCTTTTTGTTTAAATCTTTACTGTTTCTACTGTGTATTTATTGTTGTGTATTGTATGACACCAAATAAACCATTGTTATTATTATTCAATGTGGCCGTATGATAAATTGGCCATGTGGTGACGGCAGTTAGAATACATTTGTCACCACCCCAACTCTTCCCGCAAGTGTCGTAAGAGGCGAATAGGGGATTGAAGTGTCACTGACCATTCTTTAATAAATGATGATGGGCAGCAGCGTCATCATAGTGGACACATTACTGTGATCGTCAATCCGCTTGCCCAGCGTAGCGATTATGGGCATTTAGCTCCTAATGCGTCTCTACTAGGGTGCCCCCTATTTTACGAGTTTTAGAAAATAATAACGCATACCCCCTACATCGGTTTCTTTTACCTCAAAACACACTGAAAAAAAATCAGTTCATTTCTGTAAATGCAACCCGTGCCGACTTTCATGCCATTTTCCTATACAATGTATGAAAGTGACCAAAATTTTTTTTCGTTTTTTTTTTATTTTTTTTTATGGCATTTGAATATACTACTGTTTTATAAACATTTTATCATAAAATTAACTTGATGAGAACAGAAAAACAATACATTATTATCAACTTAAAGTCGACACGGGTTCCTGTTACAGGAATGAGCTGATTTTTTTAGTGTTTTGGGGTTAAAAAAGCCGATTTAGGGGGTATGCGTTATTCATTTCTAAAATTCGTAAAATAGGTGACACCCTAGTCTCTACGCATAGTTAATAGAAGAGGCCTACGTCCAGTGGATTGAGATAGGCTGATGATGTATTCTTAAATTCTTATTTAATAGCTAAGATGCTTTTAGTCTAGTGATAGTATGTTGATGACATTGATAATACGTCAGTTGAAGCAGTCGGCGGGGTCGTCCTGCGAGTCGGCGTCGCCGCAGAGCCCTGGCAGCCCGCTGCAGAAACCGCAGCCGTTCCTGCAGGTGTGTACACTTGTAGTCTAGTGGTAGTATGTTGATGACATTGATAATACGTCAGTTGAAGCAGTCGGCGGGGTCGTCCTGCGAGTCGGCGTCGCCGCAGAGCCCTGGCAGCCCGCTGCAGAAACCGCAGCCGTTCCTGCAGGTGTGTACACTTGTAGTCTAGTGGTAGTATGTTGATGACATTGATAATACGTCAGTTGAAGCAGTCGGCGGGGTCGTCCTGCGAGTCGGCGTCGCCGCAGAGCCCTGGCAGCCCGCTGCAGAAACCGCAGCCGTTCCTGCAGGTGTGTACACTTATAGTCTAGTGGTATGTTGATGACATTGATAATACGTCAGTTGAAGCAGTCGGCGTCGCCGCAGAGCCCTGGCAGCCCGCTGCAGAAGCCGCAGCCGTTCCTGCAGGTGTGTACACTTATAGTCTAGTGGTAGTATGTTGATGACATTGATAATACGTCAGTTGAAGCAGTCGGCGGCGCCGCAGAGCCCTGGCAGCCCGCTGCAGAAGCAGCCGTTCCTGCAGGTGTGTACACTTATAGTCTAGTGGTAGTATGTTGATGACATTGATAATACGTCAGTTGAAGCAGTCGGCGTCGCCGCAGAGCCCTGGCAGCCCGCTGCAGAAACCGCAGCCTTTCCTGCAGGTGTGTACACTTATAGTGTAGTGGTAGTATGTTGATGACATTGATAATACGTCAGTTGAAGCAGTCGGCGTCGCCGCAGAGCCCTGGCAGCCCGCTGCAGAAGTAGCCCTTCCTGCAGGTGTGTACACTTATAGTCTAGTGGTAGTATGTTGACGACATTGATAATACGTCAGTTGAAGCAGTCGGCGTCGCCGCAGAGCCCTGGCAGCCCGCTCCAGAAGTAGCCTTTCCTGCAGGTGTGTACACTTGTAGTCTAGTGGTAGTATGTTGATGACATTGATAATACGTCAGTTGAAGCAGTCGGCGTCGCCGCAGAGCCCTGGCAGCCCGCTGCAGAAACCGCAGCCTTTCCTGCAGGTGTGTACACTTGTAGTCTAGTGGTAGTATGTTGATGACATTGATAATACGTCAGTTGAAGCAGTCGGCGTCGCCGCAGAGCCCTGGCAGCCCGCTGCAGAAACCGCAGCCTTTCCTGCAGGTGTGTACACTTGTAGTCTAGTGGTAGTATGTTGATGACATTGATAATACGTCAGTTGAAGCAGTCGGCGTCGCCGCAGAGCCCTGGCAGCCCGCTCCAGAAACCGCAGCCTTTCCTGCAGGTGTGTACACTTATAGTCTAGTGGTATGTTGATGACATTGATAATACGTCAGTTGAAGCAGTCGGCGTCGCCGCAGAGCCCTGGCAGCCCGCTGCAGAAACCGCAGCCTTTCCTGCAGGTGTGTACACTTGTAGTCTAGTGGTAGTATGTTGATGACATTGATAATACGTCAGTTGAAGCAGTCGGCGTCGCCGCAGAGCCCTGGCAGCCCGCTCCAGAAACCGCAGCCTTTCCTGCAGGTGTGTACACTTATAGTCTAGTGGTATGTTGATGACATTGATAATACGTCAGTTGAAGCAGTCGGCGTCGCCGCAGAGCCCTGGCAGCCCGCTGCAGAAACCGCAGCCTTTCCTGCAGGTGTGTACACTTATAGTCTAGTGGTAGTATGTTGATGACATTGATAATACGTCAGTTGAAGCAGTCGGCGTCGCCGCAGAGCCCTGGCAGCCCGCTGCAGAAACCGCAGCCTTTCCTGCAGGTGTGTACACTTATAGTCTAGTGGTAGTATGTTGATGACATTGATAATACGTCAGTTGAAGCAGTCGGCGTCGCCGCAGAGCCCTGGCAGCCCGCTGCAGAAACCGCAGCCTTTCCTGCAGGTGTGTACACTTATAGTCTAGTGGTAGTATGTTGATGACATTGATAATACGTCAGTTGAAGCAGTCGGCGTCGCCGCAGAGCCCTGGCAGCCCGCTGCAGAAACCGCAGCCTTTCCTGCAGGTGTGTACACTTATAGTCTAGTGGTAGTATGTTGATGACATTGATAATACGTCAGTTGAAGCAGTCGGCGTCGCCGCAGAGCCCTGGCAGCCCGCTGCAGAAGTAGCCCTTCCTGCAGGTGTGTACACTTATAGTGTAGTGGTAGTATGTCGATGACATTGATAATACGTCAGTTGAAGCAGTCGGCGTCGCCGCAGAGCCCTGGCAGCCCGCTGCGGAAGCAGCCTTTCCTGCAGGTGTGTACACTTATAGTCTAGTGGTAGTATGTTGATAATATTGATAATGTGTACTCACTTAAGCGCCTATTACGAGCTTATTCACTTTTAGGAACACCCAATTAGCATGAGATTGAAAACCATAATTTTAGTCAGGTTTGTATTAACCATTTATTTCGGTTTTGGTGTTAATTTTTTAAACGATAAGCGATATTATAATATAAACACTACAATCAAGTTTACCTAAAGATATCGTATTTAATTGTTGTTACAAATCTGACTGCAACTATGGTTCTGATTTCTAGATGGACAGACCAAAAGGTCGAACAAGTGTCATAGCAATTAAGACATTATGGCTGACTCCGTAGCAATAAAAAAAACCATACCCTAAAGATGGAAACGCTATTTTCCCCACGACTAACTAGTCATGAAAATAAGACATTTCGAATCACAGACATGAAAAGTAACATACAGATAAAATTGATATTTAAAAAAAAAATCATACATACCAAAAAAATTTTTTAGGCGTTGAGACTTGAATCCACGTTTTTTTAATCGTCTTGCCCGTTAAAAGGTTAAAGTTTAATACGTTTTTCTGTGTACAGACGTCAGCGGCTCGGCCCTCACTTGTATCGTCAATCTCGCTGGCGACGGACGCGGCGGGCTCGCGCGTCATGCACAGCCTGGAGCGTCCCCACCAGCTGTCCCGGCACGCGCGCGAGCGCTACTCCGACAGGTGAGCGTGTATACACGTCGCTCGTGTCGTCATCTCGCTGGCGACGGACGCGGCGGGCTCACGCGTCATGCAGAAAAATAGTACATTACGTCAGTGGCCGGGAAAATGAGGATTTCCGGCTAAGTTGGATAGGTAACGAGGCCGGGAATCCGTTTACACGCCGAGGCATGTATAGTGCTTTTCTCAAACAAACAAAAAAAATAATGACAATGTTGTCGATATTAAAAAAAATTACTTTGCAGGCATAGGCCTGAAAAGTGTTACTGCGCCCTAAAAGCGATACTTCCGGGCCTATGTTAAGGAACGTAAAGACAATATTTCATTGCATGTTTGAGAAAAAGTCTATAACACAAGGCTTGCCCACTTTATTAGCTCAGTGGCAGTGACCCTGCCTGCGTATTATAGTTGTTTTCTATGTATTTTTAGTATCTTTCTATGGACCAATCACTTTTTTATGTCACTCGTTCTTGTTGCCATGGTTACGTTCTCTTAGGTCACCCTTAAATTTACAGTTTAATAGGATTACAATGGCAAAACTTTGAATTTGATAATTATGAGTCCCTTCCAAGGTGGGTCACCTCAGAATATTTTCTTTTAGCAAACTACCCCACTATTGTCCCCTGGGTGATGTGACAGAATAACAACAAAAACAAGTGATTGTCAGCGGTCACGCTAACGCGGGGCTCCTATTCTGTGCAGTTTGTCTTTCGGCCATTTGCAGATACCTAACGAACCTAACCTACCTTTACCTATACCTAGTGACTGTTTGTGACTGTACTCGCAAAAACAAAAGACAAAAGTAGGCAAAATGCGTTCTTGTCGTTCTGCGTGTTGGGTAATTTGCTTTCAAGTCGATCTAAGGTTTTGGCATAATGCTCGATGGTCAAACTGCAATGTAGGCAAAACAACACACTTGTCATTTTGCGTTCTAGACGATCCGCGAATAACCGGTGAAAGGGCGTGATTATACTGATTATGAGATAATGCAAGTTCTTAAATTTGGTTACACTTTTTTGTTTTCTATCGACGAAGTATAATTGGAAATTAGTAAATAAATAATTTATCTATTTTATATTACAGACACCTGGACAAAGATCGGCTTGTGGAATTAGAACGAGCTGAGCGTTTCGACAAGCAAGCAGCGTACAGTGTGGACAAACCCTTCCGACAGACTAGTTTGGATCTGCGGCATCACGCGCCTAACTGGCACCCGCCTAGAGAGTTCACAAGGTAATTATATTTCTAAAATAAAGGACGAATAAAAAAAAAATAGTACATTGTGTATTTAGGGCGGTAAGTAAGAATTTGCGAACGAGTGTGAAAGTAAAGCCCAAGCCGAAGGCGCGGGCTTTACTTCACACGAGTTCATAATTCTTGTACCGCCCGTGGTACACACAATGTTTTTCATCACATCTGTGATGCAAAAAAGTGATGTAAATAAAACAATATATTTTCACAAAACTACTCTAAAATGGTCTAAATCAGGGATAACTTAATTTCATCATTTTCATAAAAGAAATCTCGGCGCGGCGCGCGGCGTGCGCCGGACCGCGCTAGTGCGACGTAATGTTGTATGAAAATCCTTAACGGCCTACTAGGACGTAATGACGCACCTACACAGCGCATCACCGCAGCGTATTGGCGCACTTACCGAACAGGTGTGATGAAATAGTACATTGTGCATCAAGGGAGGTAAGTACGGAATTACTAACGAGAGTGTTAGAAGCCCGACGCCGTCAGGCGGAGGGCTTTTATGACTCGAGTTAGTATTCCGCTTACCGACCGTGATGCATACAATGTTTTTCATCACACTTGCCAGCCTAAAAATAAGTTTTAAGACATAATATTATTAAGTGACGTACTGACATTTCTATTACTCCCTAGGGAATTTCACTTTTCTATTACTCCCGCTACGCGCGCAAGCAATGGCGCGCTTAGACAGCAAGTGTGATGAAAAAAATATAGTTAACGCCTTGATGCAAACAAATATCACGCTCGCGTTGTGTGTTACGAAAGTTAGTCATACAAACTATGTGCTAGACTCGGTTCAACAACCTTCGGCAGTAGTAAAAGGGGGTAAATTTAAGAGATATAGGTTCGTATTGTTGATCGCTCGTAGAAAATTTGAATTTGGCTCCCTTTTTGAGTGTCAAAAGTTGTTACACAAAATTTTACTTCGGAACACTAAAATGATGATGTTAAATTTTATTTTCATTAAAGGTACAATCAACAACACAGCTGTGACTACAGACAAAGTGCCAGAAATATGTATACACACCTTTATGTCCAGGCAATAAAGTTCTGTTTACATATTTTTGGCACTTTGCCTGTGTTCACAGGTGTATTGTTGACTGTACAAATGTAAAATGATGTACAAATTTTTTGCAATCGATCCATAAAATTAACCTTTCTAAAGTAAAATTTCATCAGTCAAAAAGAGAATCGGTTTGGTTACTGTCCAAACCTATTTCATTGTCGTAACCAAAGTACTTAGGTACCTCTTTCACAATGCATAGTGGTAGAATGTCATGATGCCTGTGCCACAAATTTATGTGGAATGGAATTAAAAAAGAGCATTTTGCCGGCCTAGGCCTTCAAGAATTGTATTAAATTCCATTAACGACCTCTTGTCCTAGTCGCACCTGAAACGTCATACTTCGCAGCCTATTATTACAAGGAACATAACAACAATATTTCATTGCATGTTTGAGATAACGACATTTTAATAGAAAAACACCGATCAAGTTCAAAATCCTAAAGATATCGTACTTAATTGTCGTTACAAACCTGACTGCAATTTTTTTTTAATCTCTCGTTAAGTGGGTTTCTCTAAAAGTGAAGATGGGCATTTTCACTTCTAGGGACACCCAATTAGCTTAACTCTCACGAAGAAGTTAACTTTGATGTCAGTTTTGTAACGACATTTAAGCGTAAAATATTTACGTAAATCCACTTTATTCGTGTTTTTATATTGCATAAACGAGTATCCTTTCTGGAATAAATGATAAAATAAATTTTTGTTAATATTTAATGCTTAATTGTCGTTACAAAACTACATCGAAGTTAACTTTTTTGTGAGAGTTAAGCTAATTGGGTGTCCCTAGAAGTGAAAATGCCCAGATGCCCGCTATAATCATATCGTTTGTTACAGGAGGCAACAAGCGGAACCAGAGCGCTACACGTCCAGTAAAAGCTCGTTGTCGAGTGGCAGCGGTAAGAGGCCCGACGCGCATCACAATTTCATGCGGCTTTGCTCCGCTAATGAGCAAGACAATATGGCCGCCGGTGAGTTACATATAAATAAGGGTCTAATGCACTTGTTTCAGAGTATTTTTTATTTCATTATTTATATTTGTTTACTTGTTTTTATTGACTCGTAGAAAAAGTATTGTAGTAAAAGTACCATAGGCCACTCAACAAGCCTAACCTAAACACGGTACTCGACTGAAAAGCTCTCTATTATAACACGATTGTGTAAAATACTAATTCAGACTTTCATAACTCATAATTTCTATTATGCAGTGTGTCTATGACCCGGGCTTTTACGAAAATGGGTAATAATACGCATTACTAGCAATCATTTCCAAGTGTTAATATTTGACAAATAATTAAATTGACCGTACAAACAGCAACACAGATAAGTATACACTTCAGAAATTGGAAATATTGCATGAAAGAGAATCACACTTACAGTCACGTGTCAGTTACATAGGAATGTTGAGCCACTTGGCAAAGGATGCAATTTGGTCGTGTAATATTATGGGTTCGGCATTTTTCGTTAGTAGGCCCGATCGCGACATTTCCGATGGTCCCCGAAGATATGTCATCGAATCTTTGTTGCGTCAAAATTTCAGTATTTGAAGACTAGTTGACATAATAAAAATTCCTTCGTCTACGAAAATTAAGAATTAGCTATCGGCCATGATTAGACGCTAGATGTCGTTGTTCCTTGTGGAAACTGGATAACGACAGTTCTTCATAGATTTGTCTAAAACCGTTTAGTAATTTAATCACGGTTTCTTCAAATCGGATTTCATGATTTATCTGACGGACGAGGCAAGGTATTTTTAGGAGAGGTATTTTTCCAAATCAAGATATTTTTACAAATAGCCATGTTATCGGGCAATTTTAAATTATTTTTTTCATTGACAGAGAGAAATGCTATTGCTGTCTTTATTATAATTCATCACATCTCTTAGTTGACGTTAGTTGAATACTTTACGTAAGCCAAATATACAAAATTTGAATTTGTCGCCTTTTCTTACTGCCAAGTTGGTTGGACCAAAATGTGGTTACACAGGAGACATTCATAACAGACCGGTTGAAGAAGGGAGAGTAATACACTCGTGATACACATACCCATTATGCATATCCTTGTAAGGCCCAATGTACATTACAATGTACACTCCAATTCAATGAAATTTAAACCTTTTATAAACTTAATAAAGTCGCATTTACTTTGTTTGGTCGTTTTCTCAAAGAAACGAAGTTCACCACTATTCCTTACAAGGCAAGGTTCAAAATAAGATTTAAAGAAAATAGTATGGTGGGCCTTACGAGGATATTTTTTCATTGACAGAGACAAATGCTATTGCTGTCTTTATTATAATTCATCACATCTCTTAGTTGACGTTAGTTGAATACTTATGTAACCTTTGTGGAAATATGGTAGATAGACGTTTGACAGTCTACCTATAATCCTTTAATCTGTCAGTAGCCATACAAATGTTTAATAGAGACTTGATAGTTTCTGGCTGAAATTCTAACTCTGAAAAAATATCTGACAGTGACAGCCGTTGAAAGGAAAATGAACGAAAATTTCTACATAGCAGCCATAAAGTTAGAATCCGCGCTGGCGCTTAATAGAGAAAGGAAGCGTGAGAAAGGGAAGCCACCAGTTATATGAGTATTACACGAGTGCGAAAAAGATAGACAACAATCCCAAAAGCATAACCACTTTTGAAGTGACATATCAGCCGTATCAGCCTGGTCGACGGGGATTGATATTTTAAAAGTGATTTTATAATTAAAACTTATAAGAAGGAATTTATACAGATCATGAAATCAATATGGTGTCGTGTTGTGTAAATGATTGCCTTGTTGTCCACTACAGAAATAACGACAAACACTCGTTTCACAGGTAAATATGATTTGCCGGTTGATTGTTTTCAAACGATATTTTGTCTATTTAGTAGCATTAATTGTGTGAATTATCAAATTGTAGCATTAATTGTTAGTTGTTCTATCACTGTGAGCTAATAATTTATCACAATAGTTAATATTAAAGGATATTTTGTGTAAAAATATAAATTGTTACGCTACGCTAGAGCTCGACTAAATGTTGAACTACCAATATCGATATTTGTTCGATAAACGTACCCAATCAGTCTATTTCTTACAATGCTGTCATGATACTAGATTTTGAACACAAATGTGTATTTAAATAACTTAAAGGACCTTATTATGTTTTGTGTTTTTTTTTGTGTTATACCTACTCGTGTGTTTTTTCCGTTAAATTTAAGTGAAGTTATTTAGTTTAAATATTATATATTTAGATAAGTAAGAGTGGCTTAATTCTTACTGTTATTGAATTAATAAGAATAGTACATTACTGCAGAAGCCGGGATACGAGGGTTTTCAGGCCGAATACGTATTTATGTATCAGTCGAGTTCATAAATATATGAGCAAATCCAAGGCTTCAAAAATAAATGAGCATAGAAAAGTACATATATGCAATTATGCATCTGAACAGATTCACCCATCAAAAATATGTGTACATATTACCTGTCATATTAATCTGAACATGTGTCTCATTAATGTGTAATCAACTGAAACACAAAACTTTTTCCTTATATTTTGACAGTCATAGAAAAGAGTACCGTACTGTCAAACTATACTTTTCTCTCTTTAACTTTACGTATGACGTCATAGAAGTGTCATGAGTATTTGCTTGCGGCTTTTTAGTCTTTTTACCCATTTATTTGCAGCACGCTTAGCCCTTATTTCCCGACCTCTCCAGTAATAACTCCTCTCCAGAAACTTCTGTTTTTCCCATGTAACCTGTCCAATTTAACGGAAATAAAAAACACCATGTATGCAAAAATAGTTGCTCTTATAAAGTTTAATGGTTAAATAGCCGTCAAAGTTAAAACTTGTTTGAATTGCTTGACGCTAACGCATACTAAAAGTTAAACCTTATAGCAAAATAACTAAGATAATGAATATCTATGATAGGTACATGTTGTCGATAAAACAGTCGGACATCGATAGATAATTGGTCTGTTGTAACAGGCAACCCTATTCCTGACCACACATAGACAAATTTACGCACACACTGGCGTTTCGTTTTTGGTTATGCTTTTAATCATTGTCAATCGTTCTTTGTCATTTTAGTTCTGTGATAGCAGCTTAGCAGTCAAATTACCGGCTCTGAAGTTAGATTGACGTCTCCAGGACTAAAGCGGATGTTATATATTAT
The DNA here is from genome assembly GCA_025490895.1 of Thaumatotibia leucotreta. Taxonomy (NCBI): domain Eukaryota; kingdom Metazoa; phylum Arthropoda; class Insecta; order Lepidoptera; family Tortricidae; genus Thaumatotibia; species Thaumatotibia leucotreta. The sequence continues at coordinate 47,013 of JALPQI010003464.1, forward strand.
AACGTAACTATAGTAACGTCAGCTTCCGGAAAATTCGTAATCAATCATTGGTTAAACGTTTTTGTTATTACGTAACCATGGTAATGTCACCTTCTGAAGAAACCGCGAGCGATCATTGGTTAACCGTAGCAATGCTCGCCCCATTGGTCAGCAGAGTTCGGCCGAAGTCGTGATACTAGTCTCGTAAGATTTCGGAACCCGATTTGTATTATTCGACCAAGTTGCGAACAGTACGAACGATCAACATTCCCGTGTATTATTTAATTTGAAGTTGACATAATATAACTATATTTATCTCTTTCATTTTCTCTCTGCTCTGTCTTTAATGGTCCGTTAGGAGTGTTGCTGTTTGTACAATTAATTTTATTTCCTCTGAACGATCAATGTAACGTGTACTGCTTGGTTGTCAAACGTTGTGACTGGCTGCGATCTGTCATTGTGAAGTGCAAATTATCGATCCATTTTGAAGTACATTGCTTCTCAATTAACTTTTCTTAGAAAGTTAATTACTTTTAAAATTAGCATTTTGAATCGAATAATGTTCATGGGTTGGCTAGAAATCTGCATCGCATTCGGTTTCGATAAAAGCCAGTATCATAGACACACACTGTATAATTACAAGCGACCCAAGACTAATAATTTTCATATCTTTCAGTAAACTACAAAATGAAATGCATCAATTTGGACCCGCCACTAACAGAGCCCAACGTACAGAAACACAACCAACGATTAGAGCGGTCCACGGCGCCGAGAGATCGGGCAAAGTCGCGACGTGAGTATACTTTATACATCATCAATATCATCATATCAGCCGAAAGACGTCCACTGCTGAACATAGGCCTCCCCCAAAGATTGCCACAATGACCGGTCCTGTGCCATCTGCATCCAGCGGACTCCTGCGACCTACACCAGGTCATCAGTCTAAAAAGTTGTTGATTTGACTTGCCATTCATCATGTCTATTGGTGACCAAAAATTAACATCGCGTTCCACCAAAGAAATCCAAAAAAATTATACGCGGTGGATTGCTAAAATATAATGTAGACAGAAAACTGAATTTCGTCCTATTACTGCATACTATATAATAATTATCATGATAATTAAATTAATTATCGGATAACATAATATGTATGTGCACATAGTTGGTAATTGGGAGCGTTCAAGTATTACGTAACGCAATTTTTGAAGAATAAGCGACCGGGTCCTGTTCCCCGCCTAGTCAGTTAAAGCCAAATTCATAAACGGGTCTTCAATTAGCTAGCCGATATTTCTATAAAACGGAAAGTGATAAATTATCCATTCTCAACTCTATGAAGGGGGTGTAAGCTTTCGATTATTTTTATCAAAATCACCTCAATTAAAGGTTATCGATTCCTCCTCCGTAGCCTTAAAGATGAGATAGCCATGTAAGGCTGCAGGTCAAGGTAATATTCGTGGGTGTTCTAGGAAGTAGCTGGAATTACAGTAATCTGAGCCCAACGTTTTATGGCTTTAATTTAGGTTAACTAAAATAGGTTCCTTATTAGGAATGGAATCGAGTTTCAATTAGGTTGCGGCTATACAGGATTGAATAGGGTTGGGCTACACTACAGCCTAGTCGGTAGCGACCCTGCTTACAAAGCTGGAGATTCTGGGTTCGAATTTCGGCAAGGGCATAATTTGTGTATTTATTTATCACAATTATTTGTTCCTTGGTCATGGCTGTCCATGCATTTAAAGGTACATGCAGACCAAAAGAGCATTCGCTGTTCTATCCCCCGCTCTACGAAATCAACGAATCACGTTTCATGTAACGATCGAATTTCGTAGAGTAGGGGGATAGAACAGCGAATCCTCTTTTGGTCTGCATGCACCTTAAGGATCTATCTATTATACAATATATCGTCACCTGGTACCCACTACCCACGTCACAAGCCTTAATTAACACTTTGATTCCCAACGAGTGCTACGCGCTGCGCTCGTAGCCGATCCCGTGATTTTTCCGCTTTTTAACGAAAATGGACCTCCCACAGAGAACTCTCGGAAGTTCCCGGCGCAATGTGTTTATTGAACTTACCGTGGGTCTGAGGTCGATTAGAGTGAGATGTCCCAAGATATTTATTTTGACGTGACAACGTCTTATAAATTGGTTTGCCGGGTGACACTTCAAGAAACTGCGTTACGCTCCGCTCACGTTATGCGCTCACAATGAGAGCGAGTGAGAGGCACGCGTCCCTTCCACTCGGGCATGGTTAGCCCGCCTAAGAGCGAGAGAGACAGACATAAAACGTTGTCACGTAAAACTTTCGCCCGTATACCGACTTTACAGGCAACCAATTTTTTTATGTTCAGGTCACAAACGGCCCGAAGAATTAGAAGAGCCAGTTGACGCGGACGAAGAGGACGACGAAGGCTCCCCATTGTACTGCAACTGGGACTTGCGGGGCATGCAACACTTACTGCCGCTGCAGGACTACATCATTCAGCAGGCCAAGCTGTCCCGTAAGTATCTTCATGTCCAGGGCACAAACAGCCCGAAGAAGTGGAAGAGTAACTGGGACTTCACTTACTGCCGCTGCAGGACTACATCATTCAGCAGGCCAAGCTGTCCCGTAAGTATCTTTATGTCCAGGGCACAAACAGCCCGAAGAAGTGGAAGAGTAACTGGGACTTCACTTACTGCCGCTGCAGGACTACATCATTCAGCAGGCCAAGCTGTCCCGTAAGTATCTTTATGTCCAGGGCACAAACAGCCCGAAGAAGTGGAAGAGAAACTGGGACTTGCGGGGCATGCCACTTACTGCCGCTGCAGGACTACATCATTCAGCAGGCCAAGCTGTCCCGTAAGTATCTTTATGTCCAGGTCACAAACAGCCCGAAGAAGTGGAAGAGTAACTGGGACTTCACTTACTGCCGCTGCAGGACTACATCATTCAGCAGGCCAAGCTGTCCCGTAAGTATCTTTATGTCCAGGGCACAAACAGCCCGAAGAAGTGGAAGAGTAACTGGGACTTCACTTACTGCCGCTGCAGGACTACATCATTCAGCAGGCCAAGCTGTCCCGTAAGTATCTTTATGTCCAGGTCACAAACAGCCCGAAGAACTGGAAGAGTAACTGGGACTTCACTTACTGCCGCTGCAGGACTACATCATTCAGCAGGCCAAGCTGTCCCGTAAGTATCTTTATGTCCAGGTCACAAACAGCCCGAAGAAGTGGAAGAGTAACTGGGACTTCACTTACTGCCGCTGCAGGACTACATCATTCAGCAGGCCAAGCTGTCCCGTAAGTATCTTTATGTCCAGGTCACAAACAGCCCGAAGAAATGGAAGAGTAACTGGGACTTGCGGGGCATGCAACACTTACTGCCGCTGCAGGACTACATCATTCAGCAGGCCAAGCTGTCCCGTAAGTATCTTTATGTCCAGGTCACAAACAGCCCGAAGAAGTGGAAGAGTAACTGGGACTTCACTTACTGCCGCTGCAGGACTACATCATTCAGCAGGCCAAGCTGTCCCGTAAGTATCTTTATGTCCAGGTCACAAACAGCCCGAAGAACTGGAAGAGTAACTGGGACTTCACTTACTGCCGCTGCAGGACTACATCATTCAGCAGGCCAAGCTGTCCCGTAAGTATCTTTATGTCCAGGTCACAAACAGCCCGAAGAAGTGGAAGAGTAACTGGGACTTCACTTACTGCCGCTGCAGGACTACATCATTCAGCAGGCCAAGCTGTCCCGTAAGTATCTTTATGTCCAGGTCACAAACAGCCCGAAGAAGTGGAAGAGTAACTGGGACTTCACTTACTGCCGCTGCAGGACTACATCATTCAGCAGGCCAAGCTGTCCCGTAATTATCTTTTCTGCCCTCCGGCCGGCAAACAGCACTTTTTTGGCCGCTGCGCTAAACTAAATTGCCCTCCGGCCGGCCGGCAATCCGTTAAATGGGAAAGCCTCTGAAGACATTTCCCACTTAAACGGCCTTGGTATGTAATCTACTATTTCTCAAACTTGCAATGAAATGTTGACATTACGTACTTCAAATTGGACCAGGAAGTACCTTGTCGCTGGTTCGATGATAGAACTTGATATGTAAAGGCATTTCTTAACTACTGAACAGTTCTAGGAAAAGCACTATACCACTCTCGGCGAGAAATAAGCTTCCTGGCCGCGTATCTCTATCTGGCTTCAGTTTCTTCGACCAGATATTTCTACTTGGCCTGTAAACCTTCGTTTCCCGTCCTCTATAGTAATGTACTATTTCTCAAACTTGCTACGGAATGTAGGGCATTTCTCCGAGCGTTTCAATCGCTGTGACTTCGGTGGCAGCCTTGTCACACGAATCCCTTGAGAGATAAATGTATGAATTCTTGGATATCTTGGTAGACGTAGTTGACAATTACCAAAATCTCTATGTGTTGCTCAGAAAAAAAAAATGGTTAAAGGGTTAAGCTTGGCGGCAGTTGCCGCTATGTCTGTTATTTCCGTTCTGGAGCGCATCTGTATTTTAAATGCGATCGGTTAATTTCACGTTCCAAATACAACGCTGTATAGCCCGCCGACAAACCTTGATTTTGGATTTTCGAGCTTTCGTCAAAGACCAAGTCTGTGCTCCATCTGTACTAAGGATGGGGAGAATGCATATGTCATTTCAGAGAAATTCTTTTTATTTTTGCCACTAAAATGAAATATGAAATTTTAGGTAAATTTTATACTATTTCTACTCAGAATCACAAGCCGATTCCATTTCCGTCGAGTGTCCATGATTTTTTTTCCTATTGTGTTACTATTTTCCATACACCTTCTATGACGGTAACACAAGAGGATATTCGAAATATGTATGAAATTTTTGGGGCAGTTTTTTTTCGCCGGAAATGGAACCAGCTCGTGATTCTGAGCAGAAATAGTATAAAATTTACCCAAATTTTCATATTTCATTTTAGTGGCAAAAATAAAAAGAATTACTCTTCAAATAAAAATATAAAATAAATACATCGTGTTACAGGGGGCGGTCGTTACGCGGACGGTTCAGGCTCAGACGGTTCGTCCGCGTCGTCTCGTTCCGGCTCGCCGCGCTCGTTGTCGGGCCACGAGCCGGACAACGAGTCCAGCGACGGCGGCGCCCGCACGCCGGACGACGACGACGGCTCCGGCGTGTACCTGCCCCACCAGCACGAGTACATGAACCACGTCGCCTACTACAACACGTGCCAGCCCGACCAGTACCCCCGGGTCAGTAACAGTAACGCTCGCTGTCGGGCCACGAGCCGGACAACGAGTCCAGCGACGGCGGCGCCCGCACGCCGGACGACGACGACGGCTCCGGCGTGTACCTGCCCCACCAGCACGAGTACATGAACCACGTCGCCTACTACAACACGTGCCAGCCCGACCAGTACCCCCGGGTCAGTAACAGTAACGCTCGCTGTCGGGCCACGAGCCGGACAACGAGTCCAGCGACGGCGGCGCCCGCACGCCGGACGACGACGACGGCTCCGGCGTGTACCTGCCCCACCAGCACGAGTACATGAACCACGTCGCCTACTACAACACGTGCCAGCCCGACCAGTACCCCCGGGTCAGTAACAGTAACGCTCGCTGTCGGGCCACGAGCCGGACAACGAGTCCAGCGACGGCGGCGCCCGCACGCCGGACGACGACGACGGCTCCGGCGTGTACCTGCCCCACCAGCACGAGTACATGAACCACGTCGCCTACTACAACACGTGCCAGCCCGACCAGTACCCCCGGGTCAGTAACAGTAACGCTCGCTGTCGGGCCACGAGCCGGACAACGAGTCCAGCGACGGCGGCGCCCGCACGCCGGACGACGACGACGGCTCCGGCGTGTACCTGCCCCACCAGCACGAGTACATGAACCACGTCGCCTACTACAACACGTGCCAGCCCGACCAGTACCCCCGGGTCAGTAACAGTAACGTGAGCTGTCGGGCCACGAGCCGGACAACGAGTCCAGCGAATATATCTGCGAACGTATTTCACGAAATGTGTCAAAGACGTCAAACGCTATAGAAAAAAAAAAATTAAAATTTAATCTGTTTATTTCATATAATAAATTAGTTACATACAATATTTGATATTTATACTTAACTACTAATCTTAAATATTAAAGATTTTATTAGTTAAGGAGTCTCCGATAATAATAAAAAAATATATAATAATAGTCTTACATTAATAATTATTTTCGTATTACGTTGGTTCTTCCTGCGCTCTGGTCGTAAATATGTGTTTTTTAATTGTATTTTTCATTTGACATAGTGTTCTACTTTCAATTAAATTTAAGAGGTCGGTTGGGAACCTATTTAAAGTTCGCGGAAGGATACTTCGGAGAAAATCAGCCATATACATTTGTTTTACTTCCAACTGAAGATTGGTATAAGTCTCTACACTTAAACTATGAATATAACTGCGGATATATCCTAAATCGACTTATACACTGTTGTATCAACAGTACTTCCTAATAAGATCGTCGGTCCATCTGGCCGCCTTCCCGCCAGATGGACCGACGATCTAAAGAAAGTGGCGGGAAGTGGTTGGATGCGGAGAACTGAGGACCGAGTATGGTGGCGCGAATTGGGGAAGGCCTATGTCCAGCAGTGGACGACTATGGGCTGATGATGATGATGATGACGTTAGCCACATGCGAGCACACCAGAGATAACAACGGAGTCTACAGCAGTCACCGTGGCCGAATCGGCCGTGGGAGGTATTATTATTACTTTCGAATCCCATTCCAATCGCGGTTTGATAACACTCAGTTCAAGTTTGGTTTCCTGGCGTCTGCAGTAAACTACAATTTCAAAAGCTGACTTTTACGGTATTGTTAGTCAAAGTCTAACTATTCTTTATTCAAGTAAGCTTTAAGCATTTTCGAATCGACTGACCCTATCAAGAGAGAGAGAAAAAATCTACTACCCTACGCCTTCCTCTCCGCTCCTCTCCGCCTCCATGGAGCTTCAGCCTTATAGACATTTTTATAAAAAAAACCTAACTTAAAAAGAGAGATAAATAAAGGATAATAATAATAAACAAAAATAATTGTTATTGTTACAGCCTGTAGCTGGCGCGGAGGCGTTATATAGTCCGGTGCGAGCGCACGCGCCGCGGCCGCCCGAGCAGGACATAGAGATCTTCGCGAAGGACCACCTCAACTTCAACAAAGGCATCTTTAGGAAAAAGGTCACTATCATGTCATGAACATTACTGTAACAAGTTTCTGTGGAACAAATCTAATTATTTTTGAGAAATATCTTAACATGGACGTCTAACGCCAGCTCAAAAATGCCCCTAAAACCAATTGTTCAATTGTGCCAAGATGGGCAGGACATAGCGCTTTTCTTAACACCGCGCATATTTCGGCGCAATATCTTTGACAAATGTTTACAGAATATAGCCAATCAAAACTTTGATGGACCAATGACAACTATTTTTAAATGGCGGTTAAGTTTTTATAGGTTGATATTGAAATTTATTACCGTGATGCATTGAAGAGGGGGTGACACTTGTCAACTAAAACTCAGGATCGTGTTTGAAAGGCAATTTTGTATGGCGTGCGACTTCCATGATTTATTTGTTCGTAGATCTTAATTTGTGTTTTTTACGCAGTTACACTACTATGTACTGTAAATCATATTTGGATCAATCACTTTTTAGGATTCCGTAGTAAACTGGAAACCCTTATAATTTCGCCATGTTTGTCTGTCTGTCCGCAGTATTGCTCTGTGGTCGTTTGTACTAGAAATTTGGTATAGATGTGTATATGAATTACGCCGACAAAAAGTAGAATTGTAGAAAAAAAAAACATTGCTTCGGGTATAAGTAGTACAGATGTAGTGCAATAGTACATTTCCTAACTAGTGCGGGAAAACTTTTTTTCGGCGAGGGCGAAAGTCGGAGCCCGAGTGAAACGAGGGCGACAATCACCCGAGTTAAAAAAGTATTTGCACGTGTAAGGGACGATTTTTTTCATAACAAGTGCGTCAAAAAGAGAAATTACCGCGCGCGAAGCGTGCGCAAAGTTCGTTTTTGCGCACTAGTTAGGAAAAGTCCTTTTCCTTCGTATTTTCACGAAAATGTCCAAATTTATCTTTCTCTGTCAGTTAGCTTCAGTGCAGTGGATACTGAAGTTTCTTGTGAGAGCAAAAATCAATTCGGACGTTTCCGTGAAAAGTCGAAGGAAATCGATTTTGCACTACATCTATAAGCTTATACGCCCTACTCGTGAAGTGGAATATTTTTTTATTTTGCTGTAATCCTATAATGTGGGCTATCATCTTTTTAAAGCCTCAAAAGAAAGTTTTTTTCTAAACTCAATATTTTAATAACGAGATAACCACTCCAGTATAAAAGAAATGTCCCCCCCCCCTGTAACTACATGAATCTCCATTGATGTTCCATATCTCCAATCCGTGTCTTCAAAGTCTCTGTTTTTTTTCTTTTAATTCACATAATAAATAACTGTATATTTCCAGGCGTCAGTCCGCGACATGCTATCATGGACGTCATCGGGCATAAGCGCGCCAATGGTCGGAGCAGACTGGGACAAAGCCCATAAGAAGGCTGCCACCGACCTGTTCAGACTTGTTCAGATATATATGGGCGACCGGAAGGCCCGGCCGGGGATGACGCTGAACTCTGTAGCTCAAGACTTGTTACACGCCACCTTTACTAATGAGAAGTGAGTTTAGATAATACTTTAGGTCATCGACTTGTTCAGACTTGTCCAGATATATATGTGCCGCAAGACGTGGCCGGGCATGACGCTCAACTCCGTAGCTCAAGACTTGTTACACGCCACCTTTACTAATGAGAAGTGAGTTTAGATAATACTTTAGGTCATCGACTTGTTCAGACTTGTCCAGATATATATTATGGTAAGGCTAGGCCGGGCATGACGCTCAACTCCGTAGCTCAAGACTTGTTACACGCCACCTTTACTAATGAGAAGTGAGTTTAGATAATACTTTAGGTCATCGACTTGTTCAGACTTGTCCAGATATATATGGGCCGCAAGGCGTGGCCGGGCATGACGCTCAACTTCGTAGCTCAGGACTTGTTACACGCCACCTTTACTAATGAGAAGTGAGTTATACCTGTACCTGTAGATACTTTAGGTCACCGTCTTGTTCAGACTTGTCCAGATATATATATGTAGGATCGGAACGTAAGAAGATGAGTGGAACGGAGCATATGTGTGGGACGAGGAGAACGATTTTAACGGTGAACGAACGTACGTGTAAGACGTAAAATAATTAAGCTGTTGATAAATTAAAATAAATTAACGAAGATACGTTTTAATTCAGGGGCAATACAGAATCCCACATACAGGGTGTTCGTGTTGATTTGCGTTAAATTGGACACGTTACTGGGGACATTAATAAAAGTTGCCTGGTATATCAGCTTTTGTTAAATTCGAAAAATATTCTTTCACGTTTTCATACATACTAAATGAAATAGTAAGTGTGAGAGGACCTTAAGAATATCATAAAAGTTAATCTCAGGTGACTGACGGCACATGTCAAAATAAGCAACATTTGAATGTAATAAAGGTTGCAATACACTTGTTCAGTCATTAAACTTATTTTTTTAATAACTCAATAACAGTATAAGTTAAATTAATTATATTTGACCTTAATAAGCTTCCCTTAAATTAAAAGCAAATGAAGAAAAACACCCTGTATATGGTATTGGTAAGGCCAGGCCGGTCATGACGCTCAACTCCGTAGCTCAAGACTTGATACACGCCACCTTTACTAATGAGAAGTGAGTTATTCCCGTAGACACTTTAGGTCACCGACTTGTTCAGACTTGTCCAGATATCTGGACAAGTCTGACAAGTCCCTGGCATGACGCTCAACTCCGTAGCTCAGGACTTGTCACACACCACCTTTACTAATAAGAAGCGAGTTATTCCCGTAGACACTAGGTCACCGACTTGTTCAGACAGGGCCAGGCTGCGGATAACGCTCAATTCCAATTAAGTTTTGGATCATTGTAGGGAGCGTTTCGACTATAATTTGATGGTTTTACGGTACCGATAAATTCTCAAAAAATATGAATACATAGTGGCATTTTTTTGAGAAATTCTCATAGGGACTACTATACGACAAGTCACTCGCGATATCCCATCGTATGTGGTCTGTCAAAAAAGTACTACTGGAAAATAAACCTTGAAAAGAAAATTCAAATTTTTAATTACATTAGTGGCAGACGTCGTTTCGGGTCGTTTCACAGTTGAGGGGTTATAATATAAGTATGCTCACCATCATTCACAATATATTTGTACACAAAAGATCCCAATGGGTCGAAGTGTATCAATAAGATAAGATAAGATCATTCACAATATTCTGCCACACGACCGTTTGTTTTTCTCGACCTGCGACCACATATAACATGGACGTCTAACGCCAGCTCAAAAATGCCCCAAAAACCAATTGTTCAATTGTGCCAAGATGGGCAGGACATAGCGCTTTTCTTAACACCGCGCATATTTCGGCGCAACATTTTTGACAAATGTTTATTGAATATAGCCAATCAAAACTTTGACAGACCAATCAGAACTATTTTTAAATGGCGGTTTAAGTTTTTATAGGTTGACATTCAAATGCATTGAAGAGGGGGTGACACTTGTCAACTATAATTTAGGACCGTTTTTGAAAGGCAATTTAGTATAGCGTGCGGCTTCCATGTTTTCTTTATTCGTAGTTCTCGACGGACCATCGAGTTTCCTGCCTTACTTGTGTTTGTGTCCTCAGACTCCGCGACGAGCTATACGTGCAGCTGTGCCGCCAAACGACGGAGAACCCACTCCGAGACTCGCTGCTCCGCGGCTGGGAGCTGCTGGCGGTCAGCCTCGCCTTCGTGCCGCCGTCGCCCGCCTTCCAGCCCGCGCTCACCAACTCCGTCAACCGCCACCGCGACCCGGCCTTCGCGGCCTTCCCGGAGGTACGTCTTACTGTCTACACTACTATCAGACTCCGCGACGAGTACCCCACTGTCTACACTACTAGCAGACTCCGCGACGAGTACCCCACTGTCTACACTACTATCAGACTCCGCGACGAGTACCCCACTGTCTACACTACTATCAGACTCCGCGACGAGTACGTACAGCTGTGCCGCCAAACGACGGAGAACCCACTCCGAGACTCGCTGCTCCGCGGCTGGGAGCTGCTGGCGGTCAGCCTCGCCTTCGTGCCGCCGTCGCCCGCCTTCCAGCCCGCGCTCACCAACTACGTCAACCGCCACCGCGACCCGGCCTTCGCGGCCTTCCCGGAGGTACGTCTTACTGTCTACACTACTATCAGACTCCGCGACGAGTACCCCACTGTCTACACTACTATCAGACTCCGCGACGAGCCCCACTGTCTACACTACTATCAGACTCCGCGACGAGTACCCCACTGTCTACACTACTATCAGACTCCGCGACGAGCCCCACTGTCTACACTACTATCAGACTCCGCGACGAGTACCCCACTGTCTACACTACTATCAGACTCCGCGACGAGTACGTGCAGCTGTGCCGCCAAACGACGGAGAACCCACTCCGAGACTCGCTGCTCCGCGGCTGGGAGCTGCTGGCGGTCAGCCTCGCCTTCGTGCCGCCGTCGCCCGCCTTCCAGCCCGCGCTCACCAACTACGTCAACCGCCACCGCGACCCGGCCTTCGCGGCCTTCCCGGAGGTACGTCTTACTGTATACACTACTATCAGACTCCGCGACGAGTACCCCACTGTCTACACTACTATCAGACTCCGCGACGAGTACCCCACTGTCTACACTACTATCAGACTCCGCGACGAGTACCCCACTGTCTACACTACTATCAGACTCCGCGACGAGTACCCCACTGTCTACACTACTATCAGACTCCGCGACGAGTACCCCACTGTCTACACTACTATCAGACTCCGCGACGAGCCCCACTGTCTACACTACTATCAGACTCCGCGACGAGTACCCCACTGTCTACACTACTATCAGACTCCGCGACGAGTACGTACAGCTGTGCCGCCAAACGACGGAGAACCCACTCCGAGACTCGCTGCTCCGCGGCTGGGAGCTGCTGGCGGTCAGCCTCGCCTTCGTGCCGCCGTCGCCCGCCTTCCAGCCCGCGCTCACCAACTACGTCAACCGCCACCGCGACCCGGCCTTCGCGGCCTTCCCGGAGGTACGTCTTACTGTATACACTACTATCAGACTCCGCGACGAGTACCCCACTGTCTACACTACTATCAGACTCCGCGACGAGTACCCCACTGTCTACACTACTATCAGACTCCGCGACGAGTACCCCACTGTCTACACTACTATCAGACTCCGCGACGAGTACCCCACTGTCTACACTACTATCAGACTCCGCGACGAGTACCCCACTGTGTACACTACTATCAGACTCCGCGACGAGTACCCCACTGTCTACACTACTATCAGACTCCGCGACGAGTACCCCACTGTCTACACTACTATCAGACTCCGCGACGAGTACCCCACTGTCTACACTACTATCAGACTCCGCGACGAGTACCCCACTGTCTACACTACTATCAGACTCCGCGACGAGTACGTACAGCTGTGCCGCCAAACGACGGAGAACCCACTCCGAGACTCGCTGCTCCGCGGCTGGGAGCTGCTGGCGGTCAGCCTCGCCTTCGTGCCGCCGTCGCCCGCCTTCCAGCCCGCGCTCACCAACTACGTCAACCGCCACCGCGACCCGGCCTTCGCGGCCTTCCCGGAGGTACGTCTTACTGTCTACACTACTATCAGACTCCGCGACGAGTACCCCACTGTCTACACTACTATCAGATCGCGGCCTTCCCGGAGGTACCCCACTGTCTACACTACTATCAGACTCCGCGACGAGTACCCCACTGTCTACACTACTATCAGACTCCGCGACGAGTACCCCACTGTCTACACTACTATCAGACTCCGCGACGAGTACCCCACTGTCTACACTACTATCAGACTCCGCGACGAGTACCCCACTGTCTACACTACTATCAGACTCCGCGACGAGTACCCCACTGTCTACACTACTATCAGACTCCGCGACGAGTACCCCACTGTCTACACTACTATCAGACTCCGCGACGAGTACCCCACTGTCTACACTACTATCAGACTCCGCGACGAGTACCCCACTGTCTACACTACTATCAGACTCCGCGACGAGTACCCCACTGTCTACACTACTATCAGACTCCGCGACGAGTACCCCACTGTCTACACTACTATCAGACTACGCGACGAGTACCCCACTGTCTACACTACTATCAGACTCCGCGACGCGTACCCCACTGTCTACACTACTATCAGACTCCGCGACGAGTACCCCACTGTCTACACTACTATCAGACTCCGCGACGAGTACCCCACTGTCTACACTACTATCAGACTCCGCGACGAGTACCCCACTGTCTACACTACTATCAGACTCCGCGACGAGTACCCCACTGTCTACAGTACTATCAGACTCCGCGACGAGTACCCCACTGTCTACACTACTATCAGACTCCGCGACGAGTACCCCACTGTCTACACTACTATCAGACTCCGCGACGAGTACCCCACTGTCTACACTACTATCAGACTCCGCGACGAGTACCCCACTGTCTACACTACTATCAGACTCCGCGACGAGTACCCCACTGTCTACACTACTATCAGACTCCGCGACGAGTACCCCACTGTCTACACTACTATCAGATCGCGGCCTTCCCGGAGGTACCCCACTATCTACACTATTATCAGACTCCGCGACGAGTACCCCACTGTCTACACTACTATCAGATCGCGGCCTTCCCGGAGGTACCCCACTATCTACACTATTATCAGACTCCGCGACGAGTACCCCACTGTCTACACTACTATCAGATCGCGGCCTGCCCGGAGGTACCCCACTATCTACACTATTATCAGACTCCGCGACGAGTACCCCACTGTCTACACTACTATCAGACTCCGCGACGAGTACCCCACTGTCTACACTACTATCAGATCGCGGCCTTCCCGGAGGTACCCCACTATCTACACTATTATCAGACTCCGCGACGAGTACCCCACTGTCTACACTACTATCAGACTCCGCGACGAGTACCCCACTGTCTACACTACTATCAGATCGCGGCCTTCCCGGAGGTACCCCACTGTCTACACTACTATCAGACTCCGCGACGAGTACCCCACTGTCTACACTACTATCAGACTCCGCGACGAGTACCCCACTGTCTACACTACTATCAGCCTCCGCGACGAGTACCCCACTGTATACACTACTATCAGACTCCGCGACGAGTACCCCACTGTCTACACTACTATCAGACTCCGCGACGAGTACCCCACTGTCTACACTACTATCAGACTCCGCGACGACTACCCCACTGTCTACACTACTATCAGACTCCGCGACGACTACCCCACTGTCTACACTACTATCAGACTCCGCGACGAGTACCCCACTGTCTACACTACTATCAGACTCCGCGACGAGTACCCCACTGTCTACACTACTATCAGACTGCGACGAGTACCCCACTGTCTACACTACTATCAGACTCCGCGACGAGTACGTACAGCTGTGCCGCCAAACGACGGAGAACCCACTCCGAGACTCGCTGCTCCGCGGCTGGGAGCTGCTGGCGGTCAGCCTCGCCTTCGTGCCGCCGTCGCCCGCCTTCCAGCCCGCGCTCACCAACTACGTCAACCGCCACCGCGACCCGGCCTTCGCGGCCTTCCCGGAGGTACGTCTTACTGTATACACTACTATCAGACTCCGCGACGAGTACCCCACTGTCTACACTACTGTCAGACTCCGCGACGAGTACCCCACTGTCTACACTACTATCAGACTCCGCGACGAGTACGTACAGCTGTGCCGCCAAACGACGGAGAACCCACTCCGAGACTCGCTGCTCCGCGGCTGGGAGCTGCTGGCGGTCAGCCTCGCCTTCGTGCCGCCGTCGCCCGCCTTCCAGCCCGCGCTCACCAACTACGTCAACCGCCACCGCGACCCGGCCTTCGCGGCCTTCCCGGAGGTACGTCTTACTGTATACACTACTATCAGACTCCGCGACGAGTACCCCACTGTCTACACTACTATCAGACTCCGCGACGAGCCCCACTGTCTACACTACTATCAGACTCCGCGACGAGTACCCCACTGTCTACACTTCTATCAGACTCGCGATGAGTACCCCACTGTCTACACTACTATCAGACTCCGCGGCGAGTACCCCACTGTCTACACTACTATCAGACTCCGCGACGAGTACCCCACTGTCTACACTACTATCAGACTCCGCGACGAGTACCCCACTGTCTACACTACTATCAGACTCCGCGACGAGTACCCCACTGTCTACACTACTATCAGACTCCGCGACGAGCTATACGTACAGCTGTGCCGCCAAACGACGGAGAACCCACTCCGAGACTCGCTGCTCCGCGGCTGGGAGCTGCTGGCGGTCAGCCTCGCCTTCGTGCCGCCGTTTTTAATAATCGATTTATTTTTTTAAAAGTAACGGTTTTTATTTCACTTTCATTTTTTTTTAATTTCGCTGGCGTAACGGTCTTAACGTGCATTAACGGTCATCAACCGGCCTAACCGTTCTTAACCGCCACACCGGTAGTCCGGTTTTTTACGATCCGATATGCCACGCCATTAAATGTATATTGTAGCTTGTGCACTATACGTAATTTTACCGTCCGACATTTTACTTTTCCCCATTCCGGACAGTATTTTTCCGATCCGAGATGACAGCTATGAAAAACGTGTTAATGCTTGTGCACTGCGACCGGAATTGCACTGACTTTTACCGTGCGAACTTTTACAAAATTGAACCGTAAAAATCAAATCCGTTTTTTTCATGCTACTATGCCGCACCTCCGAGTAAAAAGACGGACAAGTGCACAAGCCAATCATCCGTTTTTTCATGCTATATCGGACCATGAAAAGTCAGTCTGCCGGACAGTAAAAGTCATTGTAGTGCACAAACGCCCTGTAGACCCATTAAGAGGTAAATACCCATAATCGCCACGCTGGGCAAGCGGATTGGCGATCGCAGTAATGTGTCCACTATGATGACGCTGCTGCCCATCATCAATGTTGTAGAATGGTTAGTGACACTTTAATCCCTTAGTCGACTCTTACGACACCCGCAGGAGGAGTTGGGGTGGTGACAAATGTATTCTTACTGCCGTCACCACACGGCAAATTTTCACTTCTAGGGACACCCAATTAGCTTAACTCTCACAAAAAAGTTAACTTCGATGTCAGTTTTGTAACGATATATAAGTATGAAATATTTACGTAAATCCGCTTTATTCATGTTTTTATATTATATAAACGCGTTTTCTTCCTGGATTAAATGATGAAAAACTATTTTTGTTAATAGTATAATATAATAATATTTTAGCCTATATAAAGTCCCACTGCTGGGCACAGGCCTCCTCTCATATATGAGAGGGATTGGGCTGTAGTCCCCCCGCTGGCCCTAAGCGGGTTGGGAACTTCACATGCACCTTTGAATTTCTTCGTGGATGTATGCAGGTTTCCTCACGATGTTTTCCTTCACCGAAAGCGAATGGTAAATATCATCTGATATTCCGTACATAAATTTTGAAAAAACTCATTGGTACGAGCCAGGGTTTGAACCCACGACCTCCGGAATGAAAGTCAAACGTCTAAACCACTGAGCCACCACCGCTTATTTATTACCGTTATTTTTGTTAATATTTAATGCTTAATTCTCGTTACAAAACTGACATCGAAGTTCACTTTTTTGTGTTCCTAGAAGTGAAAATGCCCCTACACTATTATCAAACCGGAATCAGAGGATTTCTGCCACTATGTAACACAAAAAAAACATTGATATTTTTGTCGCCTCAGACCTATCAGGCCTCGCTTCGCTCGGCTCTATATATCTTCGGCCGGCAACCCCTTTCGTCCCGGCCTCTATAGTAATGTACCATTGTTTCGGCAGGTCGGCAAATGGCCGATCCACGTGCAAGTGTCCCACTACGCGGGCGTGGCGTGCAAGCGCCTCGAACGTATCGGCGTCGGCGGCAAGCGACAGCCCAGGAAACCCACCACCGACGACATCGACCAAGCTAGGGTGAGTACGGCAGGGGTAGGTATGCCCTGCGACCATATATAACATGGACGTCTAACGCCAGCTCAAAAATGCCCCTGAAATCAATTGTTCAATTGTGCTAAGATGGGCAGGACATAGCGCTTTTCTTAACCCTTAATAGGGCAATGGTAATATATTTACCACCTCATTTTGAAACTTATTCTTATTCATTTAATTAGTGTCAAAACCAATGAAATTTAGGTGTGACTGATGCCTTATTAAGGGTTAACGCCGGGCATATTTCGGCGCAACATCTTTGACAAATGTTATAGAATATAGCCAATCAAAACTTTGATGGACCAATCACAACTATTTTAAATGGCGGTTTAAGTTTTTACAGGTCGATATTGAAATTCATTAATTACCGTGATGCATTGAAGAGGGGGTCACACTTGTCAACTAAAATTCAGGACCGTTTTTGAAAGGCAATTTAGTATAGCGTGCGGCTTCCATGTTTTATTTGTTCGTAGGATGTGCCGGTCCAGGTAACTTACCCGAAACTGTATAAGAAATATTCCCAAATGGTTACTTTCTCTATAGTAACATTGGGAATTTACCCGGAACGACACAAAATATCGGACTCTGACTCGCCGAAAATATATCATTTTAATCCCTTGGGACTCAATCTACTATTTCTGATTGCATAGTCAAGTTACCAGTTATCGACCTTAGTTTTCTCTCTGTGTCGACCTTTCCTATAATGACAAAGACAGTTGCGTTTCGTTCATGATTGAGCGTTAGCGATTGGCAACTTGGCTACGCACTCAGAGCCACTTTACGCAAGTCAATGGATAATTATTTTATAAGACCAGTGATTATTTTTCTTAAAAAAAGATCCTTTAGATGTGCTGTTTATTGTATAAAAATAAAAATATTTCAGTCTACACAACTATTTAGAAATTTCGTCACATCGAAAAAGACTGCCCAATTTAGATAAGAAATAGACAGTTTTTTTTAACTCTACATGATCAGACATCTTTTTTTCATACTTGTCACACCTCACAATATCCACATCTTAGCTTTTTTTTTACAGTTTGAACTCAAAGAGAAGACCTATCTTAACGAGTGGCATATAACTATTTTGCTCAACCCGTATTTTCTTCCCAGATCCAAATATTCCGGCAATCAATGTTCGGCAACACCCTCTCCGAAGTGATGGCGATACAAAAGGAGCGGTTTCCGAACCGTCAACTCCCGTGGGTGCAAGTGGCGTTATCGCAACAAGTTTTAGCGTTGAGCGGACGCGATACGGAGGGCATATTCAGAGTGTCCGCTGATGTTGATGAAGTAGCTGCGTTGAAGGCCAAGATTGATAATTGGGAGCTGCCTGACGCTTCTACGCTTACTGGTAAGTTTAGAATCAATTACAATAGTTTACCACTGAACATCATTGCAGGAAAGATTGAGGTTACCTTTTGTGTCCATATATTCGAGTGTGCTTTTTATGTCCCTACGTTTTGAAGCCGGTCCGATGAATGTCATTGAACGTTGCTAAAAGAAGTCCAATGTAAAATTTAAAAAATAAATAAATATCTTGGGACATCTTACACAAATCAACCTAGTCCCTCGCCCTAGCTCAATTAAGGCTTGTAATGTGGGTACCAGGCGACGATATATATAATAGATAGATACATTATATTTATATACATAAATACATGGACAGCGATGACCAAGGAACACATATTTGTGATAAATAAATACACAAATAATGCCCTCGCAACTTCTAGAACCCGAACTCGAACCCGGAACCTCCAGCTTCGTAGGCAGGGTCACTACTAACTGGGCTACGGAGGCTGACAAAAAGAAAGAACTTACACTAGTTTAGTCCCTATGGAAAGATGAAGATTTATACATCGTTGAATAAATGTATCACGTCCAATCATTGAAATTACATCTGAATTAAGTGTTATTGCGTAAACAAGTACTTATTAATTTATTTTAACGTGCATAAGATCGTGATGATAATAATCTTGCATATAAATCGTTATATAAGCCCACCATGCAAAGTTGATGATTATAATAATCATAAATTGCATTGTTTACACCTCTAGCTTTACTCAGAAATTGTTAAACAAAACAAGGAATATTTTGGTTGCACAAATTGTTGTATTGTGAGCTGCACAATCGCGACGGGATTAATACATCATATTTGGGGATTCCCCAACTCCTCCCGCGGGTGTCCCCCTAACTCCTCCTGCGGGTGTCGCAGCCGTGTGGTGACGGCAATAAGAATACATTTGTCGCCACCCCAACTCCTGCGGGTGTCGTAAGAGTCGACTAAGGGATTGAAGACTGACCATTATTTGATAAAAGATTGATGATGTGCAGCAGCGTCATCATAGTGGACACATTACTGCGATCGCCAATCCGCTTGCCCAGCGTGGCGATTATGGCTATTTTCCTCCTAATGCGTTTATACGCATAGTTAATAGCCACTCACGTGCTTTGATTTTTGCGATAGACTCTATGTCTATGTAAAATAAGAGTGATGACATATAACAAAAGCTTCATGAAGCAAGTGAGTGGATAGGAGGGGCCTACGTCCAGTAGTGGACTATCATAGGCTGATGATGATTTGGGGATATTGTTGGAAACGGTTAATAGAAGCTTATAATAAAACGAATGAAACGGCAAGGCAATACACTAACGCACAGTCATTGTGCTACGCTAAATAAGTAATCACGTTACATGATCTTGTGTTCGAAAAGCCTCCACTTCCAGAATAATAATAAAGTTACATCAGCATCACAACAATTAGATTGTAGCGATAAAGACGTGCGCAAGAGCGTACAAACAGCAACACTCCTAACGGACCATTAAAGACAGAGCAGAGAGAAAATGAAAGAGATAAATATAGTTATATTATGTCAACTTCAAATTAAATAATACACGGGAATGTTGATCGTTCGCACTGTTCGCAACTTGGTCGAAGAATACAAATCGGGTTCCAAAATCTTATGAGACTAGTATCACGACTTCGGCCGAACTCTGCTGACCAATGGGACAGGCATTGTTACGGTTAACCAATGATCGCTCGCGGTTTCTTCAGAAGGTGACATTACCATGGTTACGTAATAACAAAAACGTTTAACCAATGATTGTTCGCGATTTTTCCGGAAGCTGACGTTACTATAGTTACGTTATAACATCCGCTTTAGTCCTGGAGACGTCAATCTAACTTCAGAGCCGGTAATTTGACTGCGAAGCTCATTTTCGTTCATTCTTTCAACGGCTGTCACTGTCAGATATTTTTTCAAAGTTAGAATTTCAGCCAGAAACTCAAGTCTCTATTAAACATTTGTATGGCTACTGACAGATTAAAGGATTATAGGTAGACTGTCAAACGTCTATCTACCATATTTCCACAAAGGTTACATAAGTATTCAACTAACGTCAACTAAGAGATGTGATAAAGACAGCAATAGCATTTGTCTCTGTCAATGAAAAAAACAATTTCAAATTGCCCGATAACATGGCTATTTGTAAAAATATCTTGACTTGAAAAAATACCTCGCCTATTACTGTCAGATAAATCATGAAATCCGATTTGAAGTAACCGTGATTAAATTACTAAACGGTTTTAGACAAATCTATGAAGAACTGTCGTTATACAGTTTCCACAAGGATCAACGACATCTAGCGTCTAATCATGGCCGATAGCTAATTCTTAATTTTCGTAGACGAAGGAATTTTTATTATGTCAACTAGTTTTCAAATACTGAAATTATGACGCAACAAAGATTCGATGACATATTATCATCGGGGACCATCGGAAATGTCGCGAACGTTAACGAAAAATACCGAACCCTAATAATATTACACGACCAAATTGCATCCTTTGCCAAGTGGCTCAACATTACTATGTAACTGACATGTGACTGTAAGTGTGATTCTCTTTCATGCAATATTTCCGATTTCTGAAGTGTATACCTAGCTGTGTTGCTGTTTGTACTCTGATTAAATTTGCCTCATAAAATGGAGCATATCGTTCGTTGACCATAATTCACTAGAAAATCTGTACAAGAACAATAAAAACTATTTATTGAAATTGATGATGGGCAACAGCGTTATCATATTGGCCACACTACTGCGATCGGCTTAAGCTAAGCGTCCACAGACCCGAATCGTACGCATCGGACGCATCGCATTTAGTATTCTTTGTATAGAAAGCCATACAAGTGCTTCCACTGTTCCGCACCGTACGTATCGTAATATCAGTGGAAGAAATGCGATGCGATGCGTCCGATGCGTACGATACGAACATGTGGACGCCTGGCTTTATCCAGCGTGGCGATTATTGGCATTACCTCCTAATGCGTCTATATACATAGGTGCGTAATAGGAGATAACTTTGTTCAGCAGTGGACTGAATAGGCTGATGTGATATTTTAAAATATGTACCTGTAGGTTACTATAAATAAGAAGAAATAATGATTGTCTAATTGGCTTGGACTTCGATATTAAAATTAAGTGCCGGGGTTTTTTTGCTTTTTTATATAGAATATTCTGTACCTACCCGGCTAATGCATGAACGTCAAGATTCAACATCAAGGTTAAATTAAAAACTAGTTATATCACATTTATAGTCTCTAGAAATTTCGGCTGAGCCGTATATCTAACATCATAGAAGTGTTAATTAATAATAAAATGAAACTTCTTCAATATTTTTTTTTTCAGAAGGAAAAAACTTTTTTAAATATTCATTTGAATTTTGTATCATTTTATAAATTTAAAGTCTGAAAACGAATAAAATATATATTTATTTAACCGTTTACAATTATTACTCATATTTTAACGACAAACGGGTCTTAATCGCGGAAACTTACGTTTAATTTTATCCTGACGCTTCGGGTACGATGTTACACCCGTGGTCGCAGTATAATACGATATCTCACAAATAAACTAGTGGCAGAATCAAAAGAATCTGACATGTTAAGACGCGTAGACGCTTCTCTCTACTGCCACTCGTCATTCATAAGGAGCTAGAGCGAACTGCGAACTAGAACACCCGCTGTCAGTTTCATCATTCATATCATTATCATCTCAGCTGGAAGCTGGAAAACATCAACTACAGAACAAAGATTCCGCAATATAGGTAATCGGCACGCTTGGCAGGCGCGTCGGCCATTGCAGTATACTTCAGTGCTGTTCCCTATCCACTGGTGCGTCTGTTCACAGTTTAAGGACAGGACGGTAACCCCGCTATCACTTTATTGGCGCGTATTAGGTGCCCAACATATTTAGTACGCGTATAATAATTCAATTCCACAAGGTAGAATGATGACCTGGTGAAGGTCGCAGGATTCCGCTGGATGCTGGTGGCGCAGGACCGGTCATTGTGGCAATTTTAGGAGGAGGCCTATGTTCAGCAGTGGAGGTCTTTCGGCTGATATGATGAATAATTCGATTTCAGCCACAAGGTGGTTTCACACACGAAGGTGCGCTCGGCTCTTACTTCTGATTAGTTGATTTGATGACAAAAACCAATTGATTTGGTCTTGTTTTGCATAGAAATCTTGTTTTAGTTTCGCATCATTTAAAATTCAGCATTTAAATTGTCTTGGGACCCGGATCTAAATGAAAAGATATATATTTCCGTGAAAAACCAAAGGCAAAAATTTTGCATTATATCTTTACAACTAGTAAATAATATAAATATCCCGCTAACATCAAATAACACTGAATCATTTTAGAAAACACTGGAATTGAAAACTAGTTATGTTGATTACGTAGAGATTCGACTCGGGTCAATGTTACTAGAACATTATCGAAAACTTGTTGAAGCTGAGCATTTATATTCAAATATATTTGCATCTAAATGGTAATAGATGTCATATATTTTAGTATAATGAAAAATAAATGACAAATGCCTACGTGGTCGAGGTCGAATTGGTGTATGAATTTGTTTCTAATTCATATTTCGATGGATTTAAGTGTGTCGACGATGGCTTCCTAACGGAAACTATGTTCTCTTGTTCCGTTGACACAGCATATCCACCTGTTTTAAATGGGTCAGCAACGCACATGTGTGCCTAGCTACTTATCGCCATGCATTTCGCATCCATAATACATCTTGATTTACTCTGAATTTGGGATTATAAACTAAAAAATATTTAAGAAAAGACGATGTCATCCTGAGTGATGGGTATCAACCCTACATACGTACATACATAATTACCTACATATTTAGCTTTCGTTGCTAACATTATCCTTGTAAAGTAATTATCTACTAATTAATAATTAGCCATTTGTGGCCATTATTGATTTATTTTATTTAATATAAATATAAAAACACTTATGTTATTATGACATTTTCGAATACAATAAGTCGCAATCGTTTGTGGACTTGGATCCCGGATCGCAATAAATGTTTTATTTATGTCACTAAACTGTCTAAACTAGTATAGTACAGTCAACCATGTTTTTTGCCTTACACTTTCTGCGTACAAATTATATGGATATGTGCAAATTTTCTTTAAATGTTCTCATCTGGATCGTACCTAACTGTGTCATTATATTCGAAGCTAATTTGAAAATAGGATGAGGCATTTTTTGTCGGCTGTACCTTAAGGTATATTTATTTGAACTTTATTGCACAATAATGAGGAACGACAAGTATCTAAGGCTATGTATGTACCAGTCAACCAACGGGCTAAACGAAATAAAAAAGTTGTCATTAAACTTCATAGTCAATTCTGTTGTTCAAAGTCCAAAATATTGCGATGCTAGAGGTCAAAATAAACATTGCAGTAGTAAACAATGTTGTTGATTGAGGAGTTTTCGTTCATGCAGTAATAAAATACCAAGGCGCTAAGACAAGTTGCCAATCGCTAACGCTTAATCATCAATCGTAAACGAAAGGCAGCTAACTGTCTTTGTCGCACTAATATGAAAGAGTGACAAAGAGGGAAAACTGCGATACGCTACTAAGCGTTAGCGATTGGCAACTTGGCTAAGGCGGCAGAGATCCGAACTATATTGATAATATCATAAAAGTTATATGTGTATTGTATTCAAAGTGTCCCTCTTTTATTAATACAGTTGGTAAAAGACGGGAAGTCTGTCTCGCGGCGACATACTGTCGCGTCAATCATGTGCTAAGGCTTCTCATGCGTCCATACGCATAGGTGATAGGAGAGGCCTATGTCCAGCATTGGATTAATTCAGACTGTTGATGTGTTGTGTGATGTTTAGGGTTAGGAATTTTGGTGGCATTAGGTGGACAGAGAACAGTGGAGTCGTTGCTCAAATTGTTTATGATTGATTGAATAATTAATTAATCAAAAATAATACATAAACATCTTTTTAACAGGGTTTCGCCCATTTTAAGTATTAAATAATTTTATTGTATTAATATTTGACTACCTATGAAATGAAATTCAATATTTTTTTTTTATAATATAGCTTATGATTATTACATAATATTTATGGGCTTCGAGAAAACTAGAACCTTGAAAATCAAATAAATATATTTTCTGATTTATTAACATTTTTATTGAAAATTAATATTTTTCTAGATTCTCAAAAATAAAATTCGTGTTATTTATTTAAATTCATTGATAAATCCAGCTTGAATTAAATACTATTTCGTTATTATTTTATGAGTTAATCATTTATTCAAGTAAAAAATGTTTGTAACATCGGCTCCACTGCTCTCTGTTCCGTAAATGCCACCAAAATCCTAACCCTAGTGTTGTTTTAGCAATTCAAATGCAATTTTTGTTTAGATGCCCACGCCCCGGCAAGTTTGCTGAAGCTGTGGTACCGGGAGCTATACGAGCCGCTCATCCCGGACGCGCTGTACGCGCCTTGCGTGGCCGCCGGCTCGGACTATGCGGCCTGCTCGCGCGCGCTGCAGCGTCTACCGGCGCTCAACCGACTGGTGAGCCAACTGAATGTTCTATACACGCAGTCTGCTACAGCTGTGGCGCCGGGAGCTATACGAGCCGCTCATCCCGGACGCTCAACCGACTGGTGAGCCAACTGACACTGTTCTATACACGCAGTCTGCTACAGCTGTGGCGCCGGGAGCTATACGAGCCGCTCAACCGACTGGTGAGCCAACTGACACTGTTCTATACACGCAGTCTGCTACAGCTGTGGCAGCGGGAGCTATACGAGCCGCTCAACCGACTGGTGAGCCAACTGACACTGTTCTATACACGCAGTCTGCTACAGCTGTGGCAGCGGGAGCTATACGAGCCGCTCAACCGACTGGTGAGCCAACTGACACTGTTCTATACAGTCTGCTACAGCTGTGGCGCCGGGAGCTATACGAGCCGCTCAACCGACTGGTGAGCCAACTGACACTGTTCTATACACGCAGTCTGCTACAGCTGTGGCGCCGGGAGCTATACGAGCCGCTCAACCGACTGGTGAGCCAACTGACACTGTTCTATACAGTCTGCTACAGCTGTGGCGCCGGGAGCTATACGAGCCGCTCATCCCGGACGCTCAACCGACTGGTGAGCCAACTGACACTGTTCTATACACGCAGTCTGCTACAGCTGTGGCGCCGGGAGCTATACGAGCCGCTCAACCGACTGGTGAGCCAACTGACACTGTTCTATACAGTCTGCTACAGCTGTGGCGCCGGGAGCTATACGAGCCGCTCATCCCGGACGCTCAACCGACTGGTGAGCCAACTGACACTGTTCTATACACGCAGTCTGCTACAGCTGTGGCGCCGGGAGCTATACGAGCCGCTCAACCGACTGGTGAGCCAACTGACACTGTTCTATACAGTCTGCTACAGCTGTGGCGCCGGGAGCTATACGAGCCGCTCATCCCGGACGCTCAACCGACTGGTGAGCCAACTGACACTGTTCTATACACGCAGTCTGCTACAGCTGTGGCGCCGGGAGCTATACGAGCCGCTCAACCGACTGGTGAGCCAACTGACACTGTTCTATACAGTCTGCTACAGCTGTGGCGCCGGGAGCTATACGAGCCGCTCATCCCGGACGCTCAACCGACTGGTGAGCCAACTGACACTGTTCTATACACGCAGTCTGCTACAGCTGTGGCGCCGGGAGCTATACGAGCCGCTCAACCGACTGGTGAGCCAACTGACACTGTTCTATACACGCAGTCTGCTACAGCTGTGGTGCCGGGAGCTATACGAGCCGCTCAACCGACTGGTGAGCCAACTGACACTGTTCTATACACGCAGTCTGCTACAGCTGTGGCGCCGGGAGCTATACGAGCCGCTCATCCCGGACGCTCAACCGACTGGTGAGCCAACTGACACTGTTCTATACACGCAGTCTGCTACAGCTGTGGCGCCGGGAGCTATACGAGCCGCTCAACCGACTGGTGAGCCAACTGACACTGTTCTATACACGCAGTCTGCTACAGCTGGCACCGGGAGCTATACGAGCCGCTCATCCCGGACGCTCAACCGACTGGTGAGCCAACTGACACTGTTCTATACACGCAGTCTGCTACAGCTGTGGCGCCGGGAGCTATACGAGCCGCTCATCCCGGACGCTCAACCGACTGGTGAGCCAACTGACACTGTTCTATACACGCAGTCTGCTACAGCTGTGGCGCCGGGAGCTATACGAGCCGCTCAACCGACTGGTGAGCCAACTGACACTGTTCTATACACGCAGTCTGCTACAGCTGTGGCGCCGGGAGCTATACGAGCCGCTCATCCCGGACGCTCAACCGACTGGTGAGCCAACTGACACTGTTCTATACACGCAGTCTGCTACAGCTGTGGCGCCGGGAGCTATACGAGCCGCTCAACCGACTGGTGAGCCAACTGACACTGTTCTATACACGCAGTCTGCTACAGCTGTGGCGCCGGGAGCTATACGAGCCGCTCATCCCGGACGCTCAACCGACTGGTGAGTCAACTGACACTGTTCTATACACGCAGTCTGCTACAGCTGTGGCGCCGGGAGCTATACGAGCCGCTCAACCGACTGGTGAGCCAACTGACACTGTTCTATACACAGTCTGCTACAGCTGTGGCGCCGGGAGCTATACGAGCCGCTCAACCGACTGGTGAGCCAACTGACACTGTTCTATACACGCAGTCTGCTACAGCTGTGGCGCCGGGAGCTATACGAGCCGCTCAACCGACTGGTGAGTCAACTGACACTGTTCTATACAGTCTGCTACAGCTGTGGCGCCGGGAGCTATACGAGCCGCTCAACCGACTGGTGAGCCAACTGACACTGTTCTATACACGCAGTCTGCTACAGCTGTGGCGCCGGGAGCTATACGAGCCGCTCAACCGACTGGTGAGTCAACTGACACTGTTCTATACAGTCTGCTACAGCTGTGGCGCCGGGAGCTATACGAGCCGCTCATCCCGGACGCTCAACCGACTGGTGAGCCAACTGACACTGTTCTATACACACAGTCTGCTACAGCTGTGGCGCCGGGAGCTATACGAGCCGCTCATCCCGGACGCTCAACCGACTGGTGAGCCAACTGACACTGTTCTATACACGCAGTCTGCTACAGCTGTGGCGCCGTGAGCTATACGAGCCGCTCAACCGACTGGTGAGCCAACTGACACTGTTCTATACACGCAGTCTGCTACAGCTGTGGCGCCGGGAGCTATACGAGCCGCTCAACCGACTGGTGAGCCAACTGACACTGTTCTATACACGCAGTCTGCTACAGCTGTGGCGCCGGGAGCTATACGAGCCGCTCAACCGACTGGTGAGCCAACTGACACTGTTCTATACACGCAGTCTGCTACAGCTGTGGCGCCGGGAGCTATACGAGCCGCTCAACCGACTGGTGAGCCAACTGACACTGTTCTATACACGCAGTCTGCTACAGCTGTGGCGCCGGGAGCTATACGAGCCGCTCAACCGACTGGTGAGCCAACTGACACTGTTCTATACAGTCTGCTACAGCTGTGGCGCCGGGAGCTATACGAGCCGCTCAACCGACTGGTGAGCCAACTGACACTGTTCTATACACGCAGTCTGCTACAGCTGTGGCGCCGGGAGCTATACGAGCCGCTCAACCGACTGGTGAGTCAACTGACACTGTTCTATACAGTCTGCTACAGCTGTGGCGCCGGGAGCTATACGAGCCGCTCATCCCGGACGCTCAACCGACTGGTGAGCCAACTGACACTGTTCTATACACACAGTCTGCTACAGCTGTGGCGCCGGGAGCTATACGAGCCGCTCATCCCGGACGCTCAACCGACTGGTGAGCCAACTGACACTGTTCTATACACGCAGTCTGCTACAGCTGTGGCGCCGTGAGCTATACGAGCCGCTCAACCGACTGGTGAGCCAACTGACACTGTTCTATACACGCAGTCTGCTACAGCTGTGGCGCCGGGAGCTATACGAGCCGCTCATCCCGGACGCTCAACCGACTGGTGAGCCAACTGACACTGTTCTATACACGCAGTCTGCTACAGCTGTGGCGCCGGGAGCTATACGAGCCGCTCATCCCGGACGCTCAACCGACTGGTGAGTCAACTGACACTGTTCTATACACGCAGTCTGCTACAGCTGTGGCGCCGGGAGCTATACGAGCCGCTAATCCCGGACGCTCAACCGACTGGTGAGTCAAATGACACTGTTCTATACACGCAGTCTGCTACAGCTGTGGCGCCGGGAGCTATACGAGCCGCTCATCCCGGACGCTCAACCGACTGGTGAGTCAACTGACACTGTTCTATACACGCAGTCTGCTACAGCTGTGGCGCCGG
Source organism: Thaumatotibia leucotreta (assembly GCA_025490895.1). Classification (NCBI taxonomy): domain Eukaryota; kingdom Metazoa; phylum Arthropoda; class Insecta; order Lepidoptera; family Tortricidae; genus Thaumatotibia; species Thaumatotibia leucotreta. The sequence goes on from JALPQI010003464.1 coordinate 75,833, forward strand.
GAGCTATACGAGCCGCTCAACCGACTGGTGAGCCAACTGACACTGTTCTATACACAGTCTGCTACAGCTGTGGCGCCGGGAGCTATACGAGCCGCTCAACCGACTGGTGAGCCAACTGACACTGTTCTATACACGCAGTCTGCTACAGCTGTGGCGCCGGGAGCTATACGAGCCGCTCAACCGACTGGTGAGTCAACTGACACTGTTCTATACAGTCTGCTACAGCTGTGGCGCCGGGAGCTATACGAGCCGCTCATCCCGGACGCTCAACCGACTGGTGAGCCAACTGACACTGTTCTATACACGCAGTCTGCTACAGCTGTGGCGCCGGGAGCTATACGAGCCGCTCATCCCGGACGCTCAACCGACTGGTGAGCCAACTGACACTGTTCTATACACGCAGTCTGCTACAGCTGTGGCGCCGGGAGCTATACGAGCCGCTCATCCCGGACGCTCAACCGACTGGTGAGCCAACTGACACTGTTCTATACACGCAGTCTGCTACAGCTGTGGCGCCGGGAGCTATACGAGCCGCTCAACCGACTGGTGAGCCAACTGACACTGTTCTATACACGCAGTCTGCTACAGCTGTGGCGCCGTGAGCTATACGAGCCGCTCAACCGACTGGTGAGCCAACTGACACTGTTCTATACACGCAGTCTGCTACAGCTGTGGCGCCGGGAGCTATACGAGCCGCTCAACCGACTGGTGAGCCAACTGACACTGTTCTATACACGCAGTCTGCTACAGCTGTGGCGCCGGGAGCTATACGAGCCGCTCAACCGACTGGTGAGCCAACTGACACTGTTCTATACAGTCTGCTACAGCTGTGGCGCCGGGAGCTATACGAGCCGCTCAACCGACTGGTGAGTCAACTGACACTGTTCTATACAGTCTGCTACAGCTGTGGCGCCGGGAGCTATACGAGCCGCTCAACCGACTGGTGAGCCAACTGACACTGTTCTATACACGCAGTCTGCTACAGCTGTGGCGCCGGGAGCTATACGAGCCGCTCAACCGACTGGTGAGTCAACTGACACTGTTCTATACAGTCTGCTACAGCTGTGGCGCCGGGAGCTATACAAGCCGCTCATCCCGGACGCTCAACCGACTGGTGAGCCAACTGACACTGTTCTATACACGCAGTCTGCTACAGCTGTGGCGCCGTGAGCTATACGAGCCGCTCAACCGACTGGTGAGCCAACTGACACTGTTCTATACACACAGTCTGCTACAGCTGTGGCGCCGGGAGCTATACGAGCCGCTCATCCCGGACGCTCAACCGACTGGTGAGCCAACTGACACTGTTCTATACACGCAGTCTGCTACAGCTGTGGCGCCGTGAGCTATACGAGCCGCTCAACCGACTGGTGAGCCAACTGACACTGTTCTATACACGCAGTCTGCTACAGCTGTGGCGCCGGGAGCTATACGAGCCGCTCAACCGACTGGTGAGCCAACTGACACTGTTCTATACACGCAGTCTGCTACAGCTGTGGCGCCGGGAGCTATACGAGCCGCTCAACCGACTGGTGAGCCAACTGACACTGTTCTATACACGCAGTCTGCTACAGCTGTGGCGCCGGGAGCTATACGAGCCGCTCAACCGACTGGTGAGCCAACTGACACTGTTCTATACACGCAGTCTGCTACAGCTGTGGCGCCGGGAGCTATACGAGCCGCTCAACCGACTGGTGAGCCAACTGACACTGTTCTATACAGTCTGCTACAGCTGTGGCGCCGGGAGCTATACGAGCCGCTCAACCGACTGGTGAGCCAACTGACACTGTTCTATACACGCAGTCTGCTACAGCTGTGGCGCCGGGAGCTATACGAGCCGCTCAACCGACTGGTGAGCCAACTGACACTGTTCTATACACGCAGTCTGCTACAGCTGTGGCGCCGGGAGCTATACGAGCCGCTCAACCGACTGGTGAGCCAACTGACACTGTTCTATACACGCAGTCTGCTACAGCTGTGGCGCCGGGAGCTATACGAGCCGCTCAACCGACTGGTGAGCCAACTGACACTGTTCTATACACAGTCTGCTACAGCTGTGGCGCCGGGAGCTATACGAGCCGCTCATCCCGGACGCTCAACCGACTGGTGAGCCAACTGACACTGTTCTATACAGTCTGCTACAGCTGTGGCGCCGGGAGCTATACGAGCCGCTCAACCGACTGGTGAGCCAACTGACACTGTTCTATACACGCAGTCTGCTACAGCTGTGGCGCCGGGAGCTATACGAGCCGCTCAACAGACTGGTGAGCCAACTGACACTGTTCTATACACGCAGTCTGCTACAGCTGTGGCGCCGGGAGCTATACGAGCCGCTCAACCGACTGGTGAGCCAACTGACACTGTTCTATACACGCAGTCTCCTACAGCTGTGGCGCCGGGAGCTATACGAGCCGCTCAACCGACTGGTGAGCCAACTGACACTGTTCTATACACGCAGTCTGCTACAGCTGTGGCGCCGGGAGCTATACGAGCCGCTCATCCCGGACGCTCAACCGACTTGTGAACCAACTGACACTGTTCTATACACGCAGTCTGCTACAGCTGTGGCGCCGGGAGCTATACGAGCCGCTCAACCGACTGGTGAGCCAACTGACACTGTTATATACACGCAGTCTGCTACAGCTGTGGCGCCGGGAGCTATACGAGCCGCTCAACCGACTGGTGAGCCAACTGACACTGTTATATACACGCAGTCTGCTACAGCTGTGGCGCCGGGAGCTATACGAGCCGCTCAACCGACTGGTGAGCCAACTGACACTGTTATATACACGCAGTCTGCTACAGCTGTGGCGCCGGGAGCTATACGAGCCGCTCAACCGACTGGTGAGCCAACTGACACTGTTCTATACACGCAGTCTGCTACAGCTGTGGCGCCGGGAGCTATACGAGCCGCTCAACCGACTGGTGAGCCAACTGACACTGTTCTATACACGCAGTCTGCTACAGCTGTGGCGCCGGGAGCTATACGAGCCGCTCATCCCGGACGCTCAACCGACTGGTGAGTCAACTGACACTGTTCTATACACGCAGTCTGCTACAGCTGTGGCGCCGGGAGCTATACGAGCCGCTCAACCGACTGGTGAGCCAACTGACACTGTTCTATACACGCAGTCTGCTACAGCTGTGGCGCCGGGAGCTATACGAGCCGCTCAACCGACTGGTGAGTCAACTGACACTGTTCTATACACGCAGTCTGCTACAGCTGTGGCGCCGGGAGCTATACGAGCCGCTCATCCCGGACGCGCTGTATTATGAAACCGGAATCAGAAAGGGATTCGAGAGTACTGTTGACACAACAAATGACTTAATATTTACCAAGAAAAGAGTTGTTTATAGATGTAGTGAGTGATTAATTAATCTATTGACTATGTTTTTGCACTTAAAGCATAAATACATGAATATAACTATGAGTATATCCTAGATTGACTTATACACTGTTGTGGCAACAGTACTTTCGAATCCCATTCTAATCGTGGTTTGATAATACGCGCCGTGCGTGGCGTGCTCAACCGACTGGTGAGCCAACTGACACTGTTCTGGCAGGGGGATTTCACTCCGCATTTCTCTCGCGCCGCTACAAGTACATGCCGCGCGCACCGAAAGCAGTCTGGATCAGTGTTCTTCAGATTTTCGCAGTGCTTCGACCCGGACACATGCACGTGCTTTGTTTTATCATAAAACTTTTATGTTACAAACATTCATAAATTATTTCTAAATAATGCATCACTGCTTCTGGTACTGGGGGGCTAACACGATGTAATAATGCGATTCAGATTAGGTTCTAAACAGAATCGTAATAGGAGATCGTGGTACATATTGTTCGCCGCACTTTACGTTCCGTGTATAATCAAGATCGTTGCAGCGTCTACCGGCACTCAATCGACTACTAAGCCAAATTACGCTGTTCTATACACGCAGGAGTTATTTTCTACAGCGTCTACTTGCGTATCGAATAGTAATTACGGTGTCTTGAGCTGTAAGTAATATGTCGAGCGAAATCGGTCTAAACGTATTTTTTCCTGATAATTCAATAAAATATGAGATGTTTAAAAGCTCAAATACATGTATGTGTTTTAGGGAATTATTGAAAAAAAAGGCAATTACTTCTCAACAACCACAACTTGACAGGTGTAATTCTGACCACATTTTGAGAATATAATGTCATGTGAACTTATCTACATTCGTCTTAGCTTCAGAGATAATGATATATAAAAAATATATATATTTGCATCATAACGAAAAATTTACACTACCTATGAGTTTTAAAATATTTTTTTTTGTATCCGAAAATGACATAGACATCAAAATGCATGAGTAAAATCTGTTGGTATACTCATGACCACCCTGTATGTACTAAATTCAACAACACTATCAAACCTTACTCAATACCATACTTCACTACCTACAACGTGCCTAATAGTTTCTCGTTGACGTAGGATCGATTGAACACAAGCTGATTATGTAAATCGTTGCCAATTACGGCGTGGGACGTCTCACGCGGCGATCGCTGACCTCGCGTAGAGACGGGAAAAACTTATTCGAATTTAGAATATCAAAGAAAAAAATATTCGCGAATAGTCGGGTCTTTTCTGAGGCATGCGATTATGTGGGCTTTTGCACGTAAATTCCTCGCAAGGCACAAGTGTGGAACCTGACTAATGACGAATACAGTCCACGAATTTCTAGAGCGATTTTCATGAATAATTTCGAATTACCTTATTATTTTCTCGAAAAAGAAGAGTACTAAACTCTAAATCATTCATAAAAGATAAATGAAATGGAACAAAAATATTTGAATTATAACTATGAGTCTCACATTGAGACTCAAACATATAAAAATATTATCGAACTGGGTTACCTGGCCCGAAATGGCTATGAAAATGCATAATATTTGCTCAGTAAGTGACCTTTTCAAAAGTGAACTTATGCACAGAAAGTAGTATTTTCCGCACGTGTGCAGGAATGAATTTTCATAGTACTTTTCCGCACGGCCTGGTTGACTGCTGAGATAGTCTGGTTTTCCTCGCATAATACACAGGTTGAAATGTAGGCTTTTCTTCTAACTCGTGTCGGTTTTATAGTCACCGACACTCGTCCTGAAATAAGCCTATTTTCCACATTATCATAAATAACTATTTCACACAAATAAATACCAGTGTTTAAATAATTGTCATAGATATTTAAATAACAAATAAATATATTGCCCATCTCTAACCACGCGTTACAGACAGCAACTATCATAATATACATACAGTGTGTGGCCTACAACCGGGGTGAAAATTTAATTGGAGCATTAATAAGCTAAGCAACAATCATTTCCACATAAGTATAGTCATTTTAAAAGATTTGGTTTTGATTTTTTGCATTTTTTTTTCTTGGAAGTTTTGTTATTATGGGTTCTTTTACTTGACTTAAAAGTTATTAATATCGTTTTTGTAACATTGAAAAATGTCACCATCAGCCTATGTTAGTCCACTGCTGGACGTAGTCCTCTCCTTTTAACTATGCGTATAGACGCATTAGGAGGTAAATGCCCATAATCACCACGCTGGGCAAGCGGATTGGCGATCGCAGTAATGTGTCCAGTGTCCACTATGATGACGCTGCTGCCCATCATCAATCTTTTATCAAATAATGGTCAGTGACACTTCAATCCCTTAGTCGACTCTTACGACACCCGCAGGAGGAGTTGGGGTGGTGACAAATGTATTCTTACTGCCGTCACCACACGGCAAATTGAAAAATGTACAAAAACTTTAAAAAAAACGTACCAAATTAGTGTAAAAATCAAACCAAAATAACTATTATGACTCAGTAATTGGTATACTGTCTTGATGTCTTGCGACAAGCTACGATATGGTGATGCCGAGATCCAGTACTTCGGGTCCATAACTTTGAATAACAATAAATCTCCAAACTTATCAATTTTTAAACTTCGGGACCTTTACAGGATTATTGCTGATAGCCTAAGGAGTCACCCATTTAATTTTTCTCCCGTGTTCACTGTTCAAGGCCACACACTGTATTATAAGCTTAGGCCCATCGCTTCCTTCTTCGCAAAAAATCTGTCTGGCGCCTGGTAGGCTGTCATGAATTACTAAGTTATGAATTTAGCTGCCGGGTCGTCAGTGGCAAATACTGAGTCATCCACGTCGTGTGTTTTCTTATGATTAAACGATTTATGTACTACATATTTAACAAACGGATCATAATCGCGTAAACTTACGTTTAATTTTATTCTGACGTTTCGGGCATGATGTTACACCAGTGGTCGCACGAAGATTCTCATACACAGATATGATAGTTAGATTTCTGTACTAGCCAGTTATGATACCCCATTGCTGGGCAAAGGCCTCTCCTCGTAAGGGATGATCCATTAATTACGTCACACCTCAAGGGGGAGGGAGGGGGTCCACAAAATGTGACATATCGTGACAGGGGGGAGGGAAGAGTTTTATGTTTGTGACGTCACAATCCTCACATACATAAATACATGGACATCAAGAATAGAAAATCCAAAATCCTTGGACGAAGGAAGAATAAGTAAATTTTTTCTTCGTTAATTTGACAAACCCTTTTATGCAAATCCTAATAAAAAGTTACTTTCAAAGTGGTGTAATTTTTACCTTCCTAAACTAAAAATCTACATGTGACGTCACACTAAGAGGGGAGGATGTAGTTAATTGTGACGAAGTGTGACAAGGGGGGAGGGAGGGGTCAAAAAATCATAAAATTGGTGTGACGTAATTAATGGATGATCCCTAACCTTCAATTTCCGTAATTTTTTTCTTCACTGGTCTAGTTTTTGGTGTGGTCGAATAGCCACTTAAAATCTAAACCCAAATATATTTTTATTTTTGCAATGCAACCAATGACATTAAATAATAAATGGACGCACAGAGCCAAACAAAAAAACCAAGAAAAGTGGCACTAAAAGTCATTTCTACCATGTTTCAGTTAAAACTAATAACGCTCACTTACAATAAACTATAATAAAAAAAAACTCAAAGAATAAAAAGCTTTGTGAAGTGGGCAATAAGTGTCAAATTTGCGAACAACACCGCAAAATAGTAGAAACTTTTTATGTTTAAGGAATAATGATGCTATACCGTAAGGTGACCAAATGTCAACTGTCAGAACTGAATAGCGGAGCAAAAGGACCGCAATATTTACTTCTGCAGCCCATTTTTTGGGGCCATTTTTTTGAGCTGTTTGGGGATCCACTTATATATTCTAAATCAATTAATGCAACCCCTATTGTTTAAAATGTCGATTTTTATGGTAGAGGCGATATAGGTACCGATACAGCATACAAAATAAAACAGTGCTATACTGACAGTGCTGTACTAATAAATTCAATTAGGATCAGTTTTAGTGTCAATTGTTTGATATTTAAACTCTATCTGCTTTCGTAGTTACGCGGTATTTCACTATCCCCGACGATATGTTACTGGTAAAATTTATTAAAGGATCTGTACCACTGTTTTCTGTTCCCGAGTTTGTGCCTCTTCGATCCTTAGTCTAACAGCAATCATAAAGTTGATTTATTTTCTCATTTGCTCGCCAAGCGCATTGTCTCGGGGCAACCAATTAAAGCAAATTGTGATTACACACAGTTGTGACGGTTGTATGTAGGTCTGGGTTCAAGGCCATAGGTCATTGGTGTAAGAAAATAGCTCATTCAAACGATGAACCTGAGAGATACAGGGCATGAGGATACTGTAACAAATCTGCAATTAAAACATGTCTCGGTCCTGAGAAAAACAATCGAATATCGGAATTAAAAAAAAAACAAACCATTCTAGATAAGTAGACTTTTAAGGACTTCAACATTCTCCGCCACCCGTAGAGGTCAGGCCAACCGCGATTATCGAAAATCGATCTGACTTTATGTCTCTCTACCGCACTTACTTATGTGAGCGACAGAGATGCAGATGACGAATTTTCGATTTTCGATTACGTCAGATCGGGAAATCCTGAGGTGTCAGGGCAGGTTTGGTTTGCGCATCGCTTAGTGGTCGAAACCGGTCGTTTCAGGGTCGATCGGGCCTGCCAGTTTACTGTTTTTAGGGTTCCGTAGCCAAAATGGCAAAAACGGAACCCTTATAGATTCGTCATGTCCGTCTGTCCGTCTGTCCGTCTGTCCGTCTGTCACAGCCAATTTACTCGGAAACTATAAATGCTACAGTAACGAAACTTGGTAAGGGTATGTGTTGTATGAACCGCTACAGGATTATGATACTAAATTGTAAAAAAAACCATTGGGGTGGGGGCCCTCCATACATGTAACTGGGGGATAAAAAAAAATTTTTAGTTGTATATAAGCGTGTGGGATATTAATAGAAAGGTCTTTGAAAATGATATGAAGGTTTATACATTTCATTTTTATTTAAGCAAATCATTTTCGAGATATCAGCTCTCAAAGTATGAAAAATGTGTCCCCCCCCCTTTATTTCTTAAATTACGCGATATAAAATTCTAAAAAAAATATATGTTATGCACATTAATAAACTCTATCAACGATTTTTGGTTTGATTAAATTACCTCCTATAGTTTTTGAAGTAGGTTGATTTAACTGTATTTTTTTAATAATAAATTGATAATGGTACGGAACCCTTTGCGCGCGAGTCCGACTCGCACTTGGCCGGTTTTTTTTTAATATTTTTAAAATTGCATTACTATCAATTTGCAATACTAACTTTTGATTAATCAGTATGAATTCGCAATAGAAAACAGTTTTAAATAGACAGTTCAGTGTTGACATTTCCTTTGCCATTGAACTTTGTGTATCGTTAGTTCTATATTAATTATTTATTATGTATGATTTTATGTTGCATCATGGTCATCGCCAATAACATAACATAATCGAAAGGTATTTTGAGGTAACTTTTGAGAAATTATCCTGTTTTAGACAGGATAATTTGTGCTGTTTTAGACAGAATAATTTCTCAAATAGGAAATACCCACGAAACTGCAAACATTTAAAGGCTTTAAATGCATACCTAATACCTACCGGCGGATGTAGTACGCAGTCTACGTAACAAAATTTAAATTAACTCCAGATACCTATAATTTTAAAATTAAACGTATTTTGATTTACTATATGAATCTGCATTAGCATGAAATATGTCACCACATTCTTAATACAACTTTGTCACTATTTACAACTGTATTTAAGTTTTAATTATTGTCCAGTAATCTGCCCATAACAAGATCTGTGGTACATATTAAGTCAATTCCTGCACGTTTTTTTTTCTCTTTGTTAGGTAAAACAAAAGTAAATCTTATAATTAATTGGATTATGCGCCATACCATTAAAACTTATGAATTATAACATTATATGAAGGGTCCACGGAAAAAACGTGTCCAAAGTTTATAAAAATCAGGGCAAATTCACACCTTATTCTGTTTAAAGTAAGGTGGTTTTTCCTTCTGTAATTTGAATTGACTAGACATGTTCTTTCCGTGAACCCTTCATATGCAATAATCGATTATACCAAAGATACAGGTTGTATTTTAAACGCATAAGTAAAACATAAAAAGACAAATATAAGAAGACACGCCGGTTAGAAGATTTCTCCTAAACCTTGAGATCTGATGAGCACGTATCACAAGTAAATGTCCTTACGGGGATCACCCGGAACCGTGAAGTGACAGGGTCACTGCCAATTAAGCAGACTGCGTCGTCATCTATCTAGATTACCTACTACCGACACCTACAGCCGCTTTAATGACTAGCTAACGAAAGTAGAACGAAGTAAGAACCGGCTTCACCGGAATTTGTGTAAAACTGCGCGCTATTTGCTTAGTTTTTTAGAGATTACGATTAAAAACCTTGTTTGGATGTTTTTTTTAAAGCAGGATAAGCTTATCTAAAATCCTATTTATTCTTTGTAAACCTTTTTTTAAAATACAATACGTAGAACACCAGGGACTAGTGATATGCAAGCCAATGTAGGTACATTAAAATTTATTGAAACCCTTGCCCACAGTTTATGATTGCTAACAATACGATGAAAAACTGTTTAAATTGAGAAAACCTACCTGTATTGACCGTCCAATATTATTAGAAGGTAAACGCTAGTTTGTTCTATAAATATACCCACGCCGATGAAAAACCTAGAGCATATTTCAGTTCAATAAATATCATAACATTTATAACCTAAAATCCCGTGTTTAGGTTTATAGGAAATGTAACGAACTGACAGGGCTCCGGATTTACTTCTTATCCATAATTTATATAATTTGTTGTTCCAAATAAACAACGTTATTGTTTGTTCCAGGTACTAACTTATCTCATAAGCTTCCTTCAACAGTTCACCGCCCCAGAAGTAGTAAGTCAAACCAAAATGGATTCCGCAAATCTGGCCATGGTGTTCGCGCCCAACTGCCTACGCTGTACCTCCCAGGACCCTAGGGTCATCCTGGAGAACGCTCGCAAGGAGATGACCTTCCTAAAGACCCTTATAACGAACCTGGATACGTCCCATGTCCAAGACATGCTGTGACCGAATCTCAACAACAATTATAGGCGCGACGCCGTGTTGCATGAAAGTTCTTGGTTTTGATTATATCACTATTGTGACAGTTCCTTGGCAGTTATCGTATTCAGGATCTATATTAAAAGTCATTTGCATTCTAATCTTAATGATGGCTTGCATGCAATCAAATTTTATGAAAAATTTATAGTATGACCAGTCTTTTTGTCATTTTAATATGCCTTGGTCGCATCTAGAGGCGACATTCAGGGAATACTGAATCAAATCCTTATGCATATCAAACTTATTCAAATCTATGCAAATGGTATTTTGGTTTGATTTGTAATATAACGAATATAATATCTCCAAAGCGAATATACAACAATTTTGCTGGCGCACCTAAGTGCTAACGATCAAATTTTAATATACATAACCGGTGACACAGTAGAAGTGTCATTACAGGAAAAAAATAAACTTTCATGCAACACGGAATTGGCCACAGTGGGATTACAAAGCCACCAGCTTATCAGGCCTGTGGCTTATATCAATGCGCAGCACGTGAGTCACTCTATAGTTATTATAATAATTTTTCTAGGGCTCTTTAAAGAGCTTGAAGTAAATAGCAGCGTGCTGTGCTCAATAGGGCACTTACCGAATTTTCATAATTATTCGACATTCTTGTATATTTTTTGTATTTTTGTACGCTATATGATAATTTTATTTGGTTGTATCCAAAGATATTTAATGAAATGTGATTTTAATTACATTAGAATCTGAGCTTTACAAAAGTGTACGTGCAATGTGTTTCGGAGTTGAACGGTTGCTTGTTTATATTTAGTGCGTTTAGTTGTAGGGAGTGAGAATGAATTTATTTTTACTACATTATTTTTTATTATGAACCATAGTTAAGTTTCAGATTTAAGGAGGCAGCTATGTTTTTCATGGATTAATTAAACACAGTTCAATTATGTTAGATTAAGTAATTAGTAAATCAATAGTATGAATGCATATTTTTAAGGATGCAGACATCATAACATAACGTGCTGGTTTTCTATCGATCTCAGAGCAATAAAATCAACTCAATAAACGTTGTAAAACATGGTCAAACTAGTTTTTTCTCTTAATTGCACTCGCTAATATCGTCTTATCTTATAGGAAACTAGTATGTTGTGTTTGACGACAGAACAAATCAGCTAGGGCTCAATTTTACTTCTAGTAATATACCAATCCTCAAATACTTATATTAAGTAAAATCATCACAAGTATCCATTATTCTGTTCATATTTAACAACATTGACGATAGCAATAAATAAACTATGACGCATTCTCGACCATCGAGGAAAATATCCGGTTGACATAACAGTTATTGGCCGATACCAAAGTCGATGTGACACCTTGACTTTATTAGGACGTTTACCGACATATTATTATGAAAGCCGTGGCTGTTTTGATAAAATGGTGATTCAACTTTTAGAACACTAGGAAACGTTGTGTGAAAATTTGACTTAACACTTTTTAATATACTTACATTCTCTAAAATACCTAAGGTAGTTATGGTTAAAGTTTAGTACATGACTAAAGCAAGGGTATCTCGTGGTGACATACACAATTTGTCCCTCTTTTGTTAACACAGGGAACAAAGTAAATTGCTCCACTTCGTTACCATATTTTTTTTGTTAATTTGTAATACTGAATTTACTGCTTGGTTGACTAGCTTGACTTATGCAGAATTATAACCAACTAATTATCAGTTTTTCTAAAATTGTATGTTTAGTGAATATTCCGAATAAGCGTAGTTGTTCTAAAAGTTGATGTACCCAATCTCAGCGGCAATGTAGAGAGTAATATGTAATGCATTTTTATGCATAATTTTTGTAAACGTGCTTATTTCTGTCTCCATTAAATCAAATCACGAATACTCATACTGACAGCAATATGACTTATATTTCCGTAAAAACAGTGGCAAAGCAATATTGCTACATCTAGAGCATTTTTGTATTAAAAATGATTAAGGAAAGAAAGGAGTGTATATTATACAATTCTTGTTACTCATAAACAGCCTCTGAATAAGCTATACATTTCTCGGTATTCTTGGACATGTTTTGAAATCTCCATAAAATCTATTTAATAATAATATTTCTCCGAAGAACAAGAAGTTATTCCTAATAAGAAGTTACGACGTGGTTAAGTTACTATTCTAGAATAAGATATATAAATGCAGCTTTAAAATGTACATGCCTAAACGGAAATTACAGTTTTTATTCACAATTAAATATTACAATTCTCGGGCACACTTACTACTTAATAAGAGTCTAAATTTGTTATTCTTACACAATTTTTCGAGGTATACGATTCGATTCAGATGTGCGAGCATCGCGCGAGTAAGTGAAGAAAATCATGCTAAATGCTATATAAAAATTAGCGCAAACCTACGATAATGGTTATTAGGACGATGCCTGTGTATTGCCGCGGCCACGACATCGGTCTAAGGCGACCGGCTTAGCGGAAAACGTATGGTGCTCCCTCTCGTACTCATATCGGCATCCCGCTCCAACTCATGGATTCGCTCGCCGCTGGTCGCCTTAGACCAATGTCGTGGCCGGGCCGTATGGCCTGAGTGGCGAGCGTTGAGCGGCGCGCCCGGCGGGGCGGGCAGCGGCTCGTGGAGCGTGCAAAGGACTTGGACGGTGTGCACTCAGACCACACGCATACGTCTGCATTTGTTTAACATGGACGGCCCGCCATACGTCCTGCTCGATACAGGTCAGGGTGCGGCTCCACTGAGGCGGAGAGGAGCGAAGATGTGCAAAATTGACCAATTCATCATCAGCCTATGATAGTCCACTGCTGGACGTAGGCCTCTCCTATTAGCTATGCGTATAAACGCATTAGGAGGCAAATGCCGATAATCGCCACGCTGCAAGCGGAT
>JALPQI010003465.1:0-85035 GCA_025490895.1 Thaumatotibia leucotreta
TTATTTTTTCGCAGCACAAGCTTTACGTATTCTCCGACACGCGAGTTCTCTGATGTTTTCTTTTATCTGTTATCATAGATAGAAGTATGTTCTCGGGGTGTGCGAAATATACGTTACGTTGTATCACTGGATAAATTACAGCCTTTATATCCTCTGGAAAATCTTTGACGCTTTCAATCAAAAACCATAAATCTCTAGCTCCGTCCTTACATGAACTGTTTATTTTTATTTGAAACCAGCAAGGACTGTAAGTTTGACAGATATATTTTGCCAGTATCGTTAATTCAGCAGTTGGATGTTTTGTTGCGACATACAGACGTAATATTCTGTTAGCAGTCGTGAGCCACCGGGCGTGCGAACTTTTTTCCCGGGTTACGTTTGGCTAAATCAGGACTTACTGTTCCAGTTGACACAGCGACACAGATATCATATAAATACTGTTGGTCTGTACTTAATTTTACATTGGATGGCATTGGTAGTTCAACAGCAATGGGTTCAAATTCTGTTAGGTACCGGTTTTTTTTTCACAGTTGGACAGCTTTGTTCCAATTGGCCCTGAAAAACTTTTCGGGCCAGAAGTTTTTCCATCTAAATGTCCAATTAAGTGACGCAAAGGCAATTCGTTAGCATGTAAGAGTAAGAGTGTAAGAGTAAATTTATTTGCAGAAAAAATATTTAAAAAAAATGTCCGGCGAACTCCAAACTAGGCTGAGCCTGTATCTTGGAGCTCGCAAAGAGTACGTATACATACAGAAAAATAAATAACAAACCTTAGAAACTAAATAACATTATTATAAGGTGTATTATGTGTGAGTGTAGTAGATAAGTGTTAGTGTAAGTGTGAGTGACAGTGTAAGTGTAAGTGCGAGTAAGAATTCCAAAAAATAAGTTTGCCACAAGTTTAAGAATAATTGTGATAAAACTGCAATAAATCTTCTGTGTCATTAGGCGGCCTTTACACCTGTAAGTTACTTGCGTAATATTTACATAATTTTCTTACGGTTGCATTTACACTTGTAATAAATGCTTACGTAAATAATGCTTACGTGAGTTGTGTAAGTTTAAACTTGCAAAAATTATTACACACCCATTTACACTATGCTTCCCAAAATTCCCAAATCAGTAAGTAAAATGCCTTGTCACAGTCGCCACGTTCAAGCCGCTGCTGTATACATAATTTTATCCAATCAAAAGCAAAAGAAAAGAAAATGCTGGGTAAACCCATGGCTAGGAAGAAGAATGTGTAAAGGTGCATTTGAAAACCTTTTAAACGAATTAAGATTGGAAGACCGAAACCAATATTTTAATTTTATAAGAATGAATTCGACAAGTTTTGAATATCTTTTGGAAAAAGTTGCACCAATCAAAAAAAAAATGATACACATTTTCGTTTCGACCGGCAATTTCACCAGCTGAGAAACTTATGGTCACTCTTCGATTTCTGGCTACAGGTATGAAGCTATTTCATCGATTAATTAAATAATAATACGCAAATTAGACGTCTGCTAAGCTAATTTGTCCCTACTTTCAGGTGATTCCTACCAATCGTTGATGTACTTGTTCAGAATATCGGCATCTTCAATTTCATTGTTTATACCTGAAGTGTGTTTAGCAATTTATACTGCATTGAAACAATATATCAAGGTAAGAAACAAATTTAATTATGAACGCTTATTAAAAAATAACAATATGAGCAACTTAAATTACCTAATTATACTTATTAAAAGTTAACAATTTTAATTATTAATACTTATTAAAGGTTAACAATTTTAATTATCTATACCTATTCGAAGTTAACAATTTAATGCTTGTTAAAAATCAACAAAAAGAGAACTTAAAAGTAGAAGATAACTTTTTTGTTTGAAAAATTGGAGTGTCTGTTATGAGATCTACCAAATTCAATCTATATTCTTGAGAACCATTTACATTTTCGGATGTCAGCTGGAACTGTTCTCTCTCGGGACCGGGGGTAATTAAAAGATAATTATTTCCAGAAGATGTGTTTCCCGATGGTGTAGCTGGTGGAACCAGTCCATCTTCCTCGTCTTGTATGTTTATGATTGCCCTTTGTATTATGCGTCGAAGCTTTTTATTGCCCTCTTTACTTAATTTTCTAAGCTCAGAAGCTACATAATCGGCAAATATTTGATCATCGTCGTTTGGTTGATTTATTATTTGAGCACACTTATTAAGCAAAGACGTATCTTCCTTCTTCTTTTTTAATGGGGGATATGGCAATTTATTTTGTTTAGATGAACTCGGCTGTTGTCCATCTGAAACTGATGACAGTGGACTTTCAGCCCTCTTCAGATTTTCGGCTGGGGTTGATGGGTCAGTCTGAAATAAATAAAACTATTTTAAAACACGTTTTTTGCTTGCAGGTACCAACAACACCAGAAGAATGGCTTAAAATAGCAGAAGGATATGAAACCATTTGGCAATTTCCACACTGTATAGATGATGATGTCCTCCTTGACGTGTCCGTCAACGGCGAACCCTGGTTCACTAACTTCGTAAATGAGAGCGAAGATGGCTGGCAAATCCAAATTTAGTTTTAAAAGTACGGTTGCACGGCGCACAGTACAACTGACCGAGAGAGTTAAAAGTGTAGTTGTAGGAGGGCTTAGGCCGGTTCTTTTTGTGAAGGCGTTTTACTGCAAGGTCTTCAACACGAAGTTTTTCATAATTTGCCACTGCCTTATTAACAGAGTTGCGCCATTGAGATCTCTGTAGCGCAAGCTCCTCCCATTTATCCTGGGGTAAGCTACAGGCTGCCAAGTGTCGTTTTAAAACATCCTTGTAGCGTAAAAATTGACCGCCATAATTGTATAGGGGCACTCGACGGTAAACATGTCATAATCAAAGCTCCTGGGCATAGCGGCAGCACTTATTTTAACTATAAAGGCTCGCACAGTATTGTTTTAATGATTGTGGTTGATGCTAATTATAAAATACTCTACATGAATTGCGGTAACGTTGGCCGTATATCCGACGGTGGAGTATTTCACGACACGGCCTTATATGCGGCATTGGAGTCAGGGAGCCTAAACCTACCGCCACCACAACCACTTCAGGGAAGACAAATCGATGTACCGTATGTCTTACTCGCAGATGATGCATTTGCTCTATCGAAATACTTAATGAAGCCATATCCATATTTAAATCAACCCATAGATAAAAGGGTCTACAACTATCGCCTTTCTCGAGCCAGGCGTATGGTAGAAAGCGTATTCGGCATCATGGCAAGCCGATTTCGTGTACTACGAAAGCCTATAGAACTATGCCCGGAAAAAGTTCAAGGTTTAGTATCGACAATCGCTGTCCTTCATAATTTTTTAACATCGAACAGCAATTCTCAGGGATATTTATCTCGCGACGATATTGAAGTCTTGCCCACCGATAGTGTGGTAGGGTTAAATACCAATAACAATAATAACCCTTCAGTGGCAGCAATTGCGATAAGAGAAGAGTTGAGGGAATATTTTATGTCAACAACAGGTGAAGTTTCATGGCAGTACCAATATAATATGCAAGTTAAATACTTAAAATAAAATAAAATACTTATTTACCTGTTTGAAAACCTTGTAACTTATTTTTAGGCATAAAAGTAAAAAGAAAAAGAATATTTAATTTTTATCATTAAAATGAACTTACCAAAGTATCAGTCGTGTTTCCTTGGTACTCCTTCCCTTGCAGCAAAAAAGATAGGGCTTTAAAATACCACCAATTTGACACATAAACTTCATTAGTACCGCTGCCACTCTTCTTTTTCTTTAATTTTGTCACTTCTTGGCTAAATTGTCCTTTCAAATTATGCAATTTTCTAACAATTTCCTCAGGAGTAGTGCTAAATATCTCGCTAAGTTCAATATGTAACAAATTTGTTTTTATGCGGTTTTTGTAGTCCTTGTTTTTATAATCCCATAATATGGGACGTGCCTCATAAGCAGATATCAATGTTTCTACCTCGTCCGGTGACCAGCTTTTTTTTCTTTTGAACTAGACATTGTAGCGTAATTTCTCAACTTATCAATTGAGTTCAATAAGTTGTGAGTCGCTTCCGTAAACAAATTCGAACGTGTTTAGACCTGTAATTTTCCAATTTACGTAAGCTGTGAGAAATTACAATAAGTCACTTACAATGACTGTTTACACTTGTAAAATTATCGTAAGTCGCTTATGTAAGTGACTTACGTAAGTAAAACTTACAGGTGTAAAGGCGGCCTTATATGAGAGGGTCGTAAACCATATTTTTAATTTAGATTCCAGTTTTGACAAGGTACATGTTTTTAGATCTATATTTTTACAAACGGCATTGTATAAGAAATGTGAATGTAAAAGGGAAGTCGTTGAGCGTGTGCCGTTTGGACTACAGGAACAGGAACTCTATATATGCGTCTACTCATGATCAGATCTCTTAAAGGTGACTTGTTGATATCTAAGTGAACTCTTATAATAGCGTTGAGAATAAATATTTGTCGGACACTGAGAAATCCTGTTTCTTTATATAGAAGATAAGTAGAAAATCTAAACGGTTTTTTAAGTATTACTTTAATAACCGAGCGCTGGGCGCGCTCAAGTACGAGTAGGCATGTCTTACCTGCCCCACCCCAAACAGCAATACAATATTGTATCACTGATTGGCATAGAGCAAAGTAGACAATACGCAGAACATCATTTGACGAACAGTCCTGGAGACGTTTAACCAAATATATTAGTTTTCTAACTCTGTTTGACAAACCGTATATGTGCAGCTTGAAAGACAAGTTTTCATCAACGATAAGGCCTCGGTATCTAACACTGCTGCATCTGCTTATAGTCATACACGAACATTTTGCGTCCGTAAGGCCGCAGGAATGAATTTTAAGGTGACAGGAAAGGGGAGCACAAGAAACTGATGTTTTTGCGACAGGAATATGACAGCTTTTACCCGTATTTAGTGTAAGAAGATTGTGATTCAACCAGTTAGACACCTTTGAAAGCCCAATTTCAGTTGATTGGTAAGTTTCATCCCATGTGTTACCATTGAAGAGGATTACGGTGTCATCAGCATAACAGATAATATCTGAATTTGGAATAGTATTTTGAAAAAGGTCGTTAATGTAGTTAATAAAGAGTGTAGGACCAAGAATACTGCCTTGGGGGACGCCAAAGCAGATGGATGAATTGCAGCTAGTTGATTGTCCAATCTTAACTACCTGTTGTCTATTTGTAAGATAACTTGAAAACCAATTGTGAGCTGAACCACGTACGCCTAAGGCCTCTAATTTTCTAAGAAGAATGGGAATCGAGACCGTGTCAAAAGCCTTAGCCAGGTCTAAGAATACTCCTATACAGCATCTACCAGCATCTAGATATTTAGAAATTTTGTTAGTAAAAGAAAGGGCAATCTTCTGTTGATTTCCCAGATCTAAAACCATACTGATGTTCTGAAAAAAGTCTGTTTTTCTCTAAGTATTTCACAAGACGATTATAAACGATTTTTTCAAGGACTTTTGAGAATACACATAATAATGAAATGGGTATGTAGTTAGACGGTAAGTCTTTAGGGCCAGATTTGTGAATTGGGGAAACAACTGCTAATTTCCAGCAGTCAGGGAAGCAACCATTTTTTAGACTAAGATTACAAAGATAGACAAATGGTTCAAGAATAACGTCTTTAATTTCATTGATTAGAGAAGGCCTTATACCATCGTAACCTGGAGAGCTATGCGACTTGAGTTGCTTTATAAGTTGATCAACTTCAAAAATGTCCGTCGGATGCATGAAAAATGAAAAAGGTGCAGTATAAGATGGAGCAAACTTGTCTGCAAGTGATTGTTGTGATTGATTTAGTTTTGACAAAATCTGATCGGCTAGATTGCTACCTGTGCTAGTAAAGTGAGTATTACAGCTGTCGAGGCATTCTTGAGTAGACTTATCCGATTTTAATAAATGAATGGTGTCATTGACATGATGTGAGTTTTGGAAAATAGTTTTAATTGTTTGCCAAAGCTTTTTCGGTTGGTCTTTATTTTTATGCATTTGTTTGGTATGGTACTCAGTTTTTAAGTTATGTAGCAAATTATTACAGAAATTTCTGTAACGAGTATATATTTTATGTATAATAGGATCATTCGGTGAACTTTTTAAGTCTCTGTGAAGTTTATCTCTGTGTTTTATGCATTTAATAATACCAGGCGTAATCCAAGGTTTGATGTAGAATTTAGAGCGACTTAATCTGATCTCTCTTGTATTTTTACTAATTGCAGTACTTAAAATAGCATTAAAGTTGTTAGCAGCAATATTAACATCGTTACTATTGAATATCGTAATCCAATCAGCATTTTTCAAATCTCGGGAGACTTCCTTGTAGTCTGTTTTATGTATCAAGCGGCTTCTCGTTTGAGTGTTATGGCTTGGAGAAGAAAGACCAGCCATGACAAGATCATGATCCGTTACAGAACATTTACAAATGAGACCGATTGATTTTACATTTGTTTTAATAAAAATATGATCCAAACAAGCGTTTCCCCTGGTGGGCTTGGTAATCGCAGGTAGGAGACCATGTGCCGACATAAGATTCAAATATTCCGACTGATGATTTAGGTGATAAAGTCCGTTATCAGTGATATCAATATTAAAGTCACCAGCAATAATGATTTGGTTGGACTTGGCATTACACAGAAAAAGGTCTAAGGATTTCTTTCACTTTCAGGAAAGGTCTAAAGAAAGATTGAAACAAGACTGTAACTGCACTAACATACAATTTGTAGACTCTTTTAAGTACCTAGGACTTACTATAGATAGAACACTTAATTGGAAGTTGCACATACAAGCCTTATGTAGTAAACTAAGATATATATACGCAACCTTTTTACAGCTTAAAAAATATGTAAACCGAAAAACATTACGTACATTGTACTGTGCCCTAGTGGAATCGCATATAGAATATGGACTGGTAGCATATGGACGGACATTTAAAACACAACTAGACTTGATCAAAATGCTTCAAATAAGATACCTAAAGTTATTAGTAAGCCATAAACAGAAACAGTCTTGTAATAAAAATTACGAAAAATTGTTTAACATATGTAATATACTACCTGTTCATGAAAAATTTAAGTTACTAATAGCGTCACATAATTACAATATCTGTTTGTATACAATACCAGAAAATAGCGCAGTCTCGAGGAGAAAACCGAAACTGTTTGCCGATACGTTTAGTCCTGTTAATTATTATGGAGAACGCACATTTGAATATCTAATTCCGAAAATATGTAACGCTTTGCCCGAAAAACTGTTTATAAACAAAAATAACATGAGTTCTTTTAAGAAAAATGTCAGTAAATTTTTAATAGAAACTTGTAATGGGGATCAATGAGAATGTGTAAATACATTCTCATTGATCCTGACTACATAATAGCGGTAGGTAATTATAGATCTTTAATTATAGTAGCATGAAATTAGTCATTACTATTTAGACACAATCTGTAGAAATCAAGAGCTAATGTGCTGCCAACAAACTGTCACGCAGTTTGGCAGTATACTACCAAATGTAATTGTATTTTCCCCTCACTAGCTCGTAAAGCGCTCGTTTATCCTTTAATACGAGCGGGTAAAAACGCTTTTTACACACTTGTGAATAAAGTAATTTGACATTTCTCTAATTCCTATAGCCCCCTACTGCCTAGTATAAGTGGATCTGTATGACCGTAGTAAACATGCGCAATCGGAGCTCACATGTTAAATTGGTCATTTCTCATGTGACTTTGTAAGCCATTGGCAATATTTAAGTTCCATATAAGTAACCTCTATTCTACGATACGTTTCGACATTGAATTTTAAATAGTTTCTTTAAGTTAATTTACATTTGGATGAGATTTGTAATCATTTCCTCGCGATAGTGAGGGGAAAAAAGTTGTATTACACTTGGCGGCAAAGTTTGTTCAACTCTCGTGCCTTGAGACCTTCGCAATGCTCAAGATTCCAGTTTTTGTACCACTCGCTACGCTCGTGGCTCAATTTTGGAATCTTTCGCTAGCTCAGGACTCAATATTGGCACGACAGTTAAACAACAACTTTGCCCCCTTGTATAATAAATAACTATTGTGTCTTACCTGAATAAATGATTAATAATAATAATTTAAAAATTAAGTAATGTCCGAGAAAGAAGGCGAACGGTAAATCCCTAAAACTAATGTTTGACCATCAATACATAATGCTAAACAGTTTGCATCTTCAATGGACGGTTCACTACAAGTTACAGAGAATCTTTCTTTAACATATGCTACGACTCCACTACTTTTATTTAATACTTTTGAAGTGTGAAATACTTGATAGTTAGGAAGTAAATCAATGATTGACAACTCATTTAGCCAGCATTCCGTGAGAATAATTATATCAAACTCAATGTTTAGTATTTTTAATGATACAGAAAAGGAATCGATGTTGTGTTGGAGGCTACGAATATTTAAAGTGGCTACTTTAAGATTATAGTCGGGAGTTAGATACTGTTGACAATTTTCAAGGGCATCAAGGGCGATACATTTAATAGCGAGTTCGTTATCTAAATCATTGAATAATTCAAGTAACGCCATCAATATAGATTAAAAAACATAATACTAGAATACGCCAAACAGTCAACTCCCAAAAATATTTTACAGGAAATCGTCTCGCAGATTGTATGTGTGAAGTATGTTTGTGTAGTGTATTAGTAATTGTAAAGTAAAAAAATAATAACATAATTGGAAATAAATTGAATAATAGCTTAGGATACAGGTAATATAAGATACGCAATTTTAGACAAAAATTAAAATTGGAAATGTAAGAGTTAGATATTTTCAGAACAGAAGACATCTTGTGATTTGTCAGGACCGGGAACTGGATCAAAATACCGGTTAAGGTCAGCAAAGCAACGAATACTAAATGCAGGAGTACCTTCTTGTTTTCTGACAAAAATGTGGCCATTCCTAGCCCAGCAAAATCTGTATCCTGAAGTCCTCGATCTAGCCCGAGCGTCACGAAATAACAGCCTATTTGATTTTGTTAGTCTCTCATTAATAAATATCCTGTGGGGAGGGCCAGGGAATTCTAAGTCAGTAGAAGTTAAGTTGCGTCTTGATTTTGCGGCTTGTAAGAGAGAGTTTCGTTTTGCATGACGTACTAGGCGAATAACCAAGGGCCGTGACTTAGTGCTCACCGAGTTGTCTGAAACATCAGTCTTAAGGCGGATGCCTACTCTCGTCACAGAATCTAATTCTTCTTCCTTGAGATTTAGGCCTAATTTAGCTGCAACACATAATGCAATGTGAACAGGATATTCATTGATACCAATCACCTCAACCTCATTTTGTGTCATTTTCTGTTCCTGATTATTGATATAAGCCTGTAGTTCGTTAAGTTTTTGTTTGAGGAAGTGGTTTTCTAATTCCTTTTCATCTAGAAGTTTCACTTTAGTTTCAACCGTTTCAAGCCTTGTTTCAAACTGTGTTATTCGATTGGTGCAATTTGTAATACAGTCAGAGAGTTTATTAAGTTTTATATTGATGTCATTACGCAGAAGCTTGATCTCAGTAGTGAGCATTATTATTGGATCAATTTCAGTACTTACAGTTGCGGGTTGGTTGGTAGGGATTATATTTTTATCACATGATTGAAGAAAGCTACCATCTGAAATATCACCTGAAAGAGATGAACGAGGGGTGGACAAGCACATTGCAGAGGGGGTACTTGAGTTATTAAGCGGCGTCAATGATTTCTTATTGTTTACGGAGTGAGGATATGGAGATTGATTTTCATGACAGCATCGACACTTCCAGGAAGAACGATTATCCAAGGTCATTAACGTAAAACGTTTGAGGCTGACGCCGATGCTATCCAAACAATTCAGGCAAAACCGAGTATTGCACGCAGAGCACTCCAAGAATTTTCTTGGTGAGGTTTTAGAGTTACATTTTCCACAGTTTGAAACTTCACACAAGTCAAGTCAATGAAACTTTGAAAGAGGTATCAGAGTGGTTCACAGCAAATAATTTACTTCTTAATGCGAAGAAGACCAAATGTGTAAGATTCTCGCTTCCAAATGTAAGAAAGTCTGAAACTATTATCACGTTAAATGGTGAGAAGCTAGACCTTGTTGATAATGCACTTTTTCTGGGCCTTACCTTGGACAGCAATCTGCAATGGGCTCCTCACATATCTACCCTGGCAAAAAGGCTGAGCTATGCCGCGTATGCAGTTAGAAGAATCCGACAGTTCACTGACGTGGAGACAGCTCGCCTAGTTTACTTTAGTTACTTTCACAGTATTATGTCTTATGGCATACTGGTTTGGGGCAAAGCAGCAGATTTGGACACCATCTTCATTCTTCAGAAGAGAGCTATTCGATCGATTTACAATATGAGCTCTCGCGACTCACTGAGAGAACGATTTAAGGATATAGATATTCTCACAGTAGCTTCACAATACATACTGGATGTGATAATGTACACACATAAGAATATTAAATCCTTTAAAAAGCTTTCTGACATTCACAGCCGCAACACACGGAACAAGCATAAGTTATTGGTTACCAAGTTTCGTCTACAGAAAGTAAAAAAGTCGTTTGTTGGAAACTGTGTTACCTTTTTCAACAAAGTACCCTTAGAGGCTGCCTTAGAACTGCCCTATAATTCATTCAAAATGTACATCAAAAATGGTCTTCTCAAAAAGGGTTATTATAAAGTTGACGATTACTTGAAAGACGAGGAACCATGGCCGTGTCTTCAGTCTCAAGAGCTGTCTTAGATTTACATGACATTGACTTGAATACATATTAGTTATGTATTTTGTAGACTTAGTTTATAAGACTGTTAGCTTAACAGCCTCTTTATTATTATTATTTTTTTTTTTTCTTTTTGACGTTTGGAGAGCCTTTACACCTCCAAAATTATTAATTTTATTTATTATTCTTAGCATCTAATTTCTTTGACCGTGGAGACCTTTTACATCTCCACACTTAATATTTATTTCACCATGGAGCCCATTTATCTCCTTATATAGCAAAATTTTGACTTATTGGATACATAATAATTATGTATTCTGTAGCACTAGTTTACAAGACTTTTAGTTTAACTGTCTTCTGACATGAAACATTTGTTTCATATACCTTTTTATTTACTTTTTATTGACATTTGGAGATTCTTTACACCTCCAAATCATTATTATTATTATTTATTAACTGACATTGGGGACACTTTACATCTCCAAAATTATGTATTATTGACATTAGAGAATATACATCTCTAATTTAATTTAATATTAGAGTTTATTTTACTGTGATGTCATATTTAAATAGGTATTGGCTGTTGTCTTTTAAATAATAAGAATAGTTGCTTTGTGATTGTCACTAAATTGTTAATTTTCTATTTTATTATTATTGTTAAAATCATGACGATTAGAGACCTTTTACATCTCTAAATCTTAATATCTCTTTATTCTGACAACTAGAGGACCTTTACATCTCTAGTAGTATTAGATATAGATACTTAATAATGTTGCGAACTTGTACAATAATAATTATTTTTGTTTAATATTATGATCCTTTATTTATTTCTGTCTTTATAAAAATGTCTATAATAATCTTTTTTTTTATGTAATACATTCTTTAATGCATGTTATTTTAATAAGATGTATTATTATACTGTTTTGAAAAAATAAGTCCACCTGAGTTTCTTACTGGTTCTTCTCAGGAACGGCGTAGGGTTTGAACCAGTAGTAGATTTTTTTCTCTCATATATTGATTTAAACTTTCACGATTATCACTCATATTTTAAAGACAAACGGGTCTTAATCGCGTAAACTTACGTTTACGCCACAGCCCGTTTAGTCATGCCCGAAACGTCAGGATATAATTAAACGTAAGTTTACGCGATTAAGACCCGTTTGTCTTTAAAATATTTTTTCTCTCATGTCAGACGATTCGAAAGTGCTTATTAATAAGCTTACTTGAATAAAGAATAGTTTGACTTGACTTGACTTGAGTTTGACTTGACACAGAATGAATGCACCATATTCATACAGATCAATAAGATAAATATAACACAAATAATTTGGAACAGATTAGAAGAATAAAAGGTAAAAACCAAAATATTTACACAATAAAATTAATTTGATTGACATCAAACGTCACGTCAAAGTTATGATGATGTAAAAGTATACTATCTGGTTTTTGTCCAATATGATAAGATTGTAATTCACATACAAGCCATTGAACAGGACGAGAAAGACGTTTTTCTAATGCAACTATAACACCTTTCTGTCTTCCAGTATTAACGTTTGTTCCGTCACATCCCACTACCGTCAATGATGTCATATCTATTTTCTTTTCAGCTAAATACAAATGCATAGACTTCTCAATATCTATAGATGTCCCGGAAGGCGGGGTCACATGTCCGACATATTCCGATCCAGGTTCTTTCACTATTGTTATATGCTCTTCAACTCGCACACGACGATGTAACTTATTTCCGTCTTTGAGGTAATATAATGATTGATCTTTTCGCCAAAAATAGAGCCTCTAAAGATGATATTTCTTGCTTTTTTAACAGTGCTTGTCTATGTTTAATCTTTTTTCGCCTCAATTTACTGTGATCAATAATTGTAGATTGTCCATCATTGCCCCGGACGTCACTGAGAGTTGCAGAGGCTGTTGTAAAGGTTGAACACCCCAAAACGTGGGCATATAAAATAGCCAATAAAATATAAGCACATACAAAATATAAAATAACTTTTTATTATATTATCTTGCACTACTATCGTACATTTATAAACATAAAAATTTGTATTCATTTATGGCTTGAATACGCCATTGCCCTCACATTGCGTCTAATGCGACTCATCAATGCTTGCACGGCATTCTCAGGGTACTTTTTACCAGCCCAAATCCATGTTTTTTGCAAATCAGCCACGGAATTGATTTGCCCTTCTTTTTTAATATCCCTTTCATTATGGACCAATATTGCTCGACAGGCCTTAGTTCAGGGCAGTTAGGAGGATTGCTGTCTTTAGGTACCACAGCAACACCATTATGTTTGTACCAGGCTAACACAGCTTTGTTATTATTATCTATGTTTAACCTTTTTGTATTATTATGTGCTGTTTGTTTCCCAAATAAAGAAAATAAAAAAATAGTGGCATGGCAGCTTGCTAGATCAGGCCAAAACAATGGTTGCGAAATATGTTTTTTTAAAAGGGTAATAGTCGCTTCTCCAGACATTCTTTTTTATAAATTTCGCCGTTTAAAGTGCCTGTAGTGATAAACGACTGACTTTTTTTACCGCAGCTGCAAATAGCTTGCCAAAGCAAATACTTTTTCGGAAACTTGGACCTCTTTTTTAACTTACAGTCCTCAGGAGCATTTTTGCGACTCATACTGGTATAAAACTCCTGGCCTGGTATCTGTTTGAAGTCACCTTTTATGTAAGTTTCGTCGTCTAACACGATGCATTTAAATTTTGTTAAGAAATTATCGTATAACTTTCTTGCCCTTCGTTTGGCCGTCTAATTCTGCCGAGCATGCGGTCAGGTGCAGCTTGAGCCTTATAAGACCTTAATCCAGCTCTTGCCTTGACTTTTTGTACATAAGATTTGTAGGACAGAAGGGGATTTTCTGTGTGTTTGAGCAAAATCATTTCACGCTGCTGAAGTTCGGTGCTCGCCATCGTGAAAACAAATGAACGAAGTGACAAGCTGTCATATAATGTTTTGTTCATCACAATATGAAGTTTATAAATATAATAGTAAATAGTTTGTATAACCATGAATATTCAAAATAAAAGTACATATGTATGCCCACGTTTTGGGGTGTTCAACCTATGCCAACGTCGTTTGAAAAGTATTTTTGTACTCTTCATCTGCACTCGTTTTTTCAGATTCCGTTTCAGAATCCGTTAGGGGGACATTGCCGGAGGTTGAAGGTAGTGATCCTGAATCTGTCGATTTTCGTTTGTTTTGGGCTTCGAGTCTTTTATTTTTTTGTCTAAGCATCTATGTTGTTTGAATATCAACTGACCCAATGACCATTTTCCTGACCGTCCTTTGATCTTCAAGAAAAATGCGTTCTTTTACCGGAACCGCCTTCAACTTAAATGGAATCGGTCCATTTGCAGGCGGCTATATCAAAAACTTGGGATGACTTTATTGTGAAATTATGTACTTTATCTAAGTATGATGAAATTTTTGATGAAATTGTCATGTCGTACAAGGTGGCCAAACATTCTCCCTCTTCGGTTTCCAATTGTTGCTAAGATAGCTCTTTTTTTTTGGACTAAATTAAGCACTTCCTCAAAATCTAATAGAAGGGCAGATAGAAGCAAGGAGGGGAAGGGGAAGGCCGCGAAGGGCGTATGTAGACCAACTGAAGGAAAAGGCACAGGTCAGGTCGTACAAGGAGGTAAAGGAATTGACGGACGACACAGAGAGATGGCGATTACTCCACCGACAAGTGCACAGCCCTTAAATAGGATGATGATGATCTAAGTATGAATTCCCTTTTGGATTTCTATTAAAAAATTTTGACAACTGTCTTTACTGATTTCGGTAAGCCGTCAGTAACTGCCCCACTCTTTGTTCTGTGACGGTTGGTATTGAGGCAGATTTCCACACTTCCATTACGGCTTGAGCTACTTCGCGGATCATAATCTTTGCTGGAGGTTCCTGTAGACTTGCATGTTTTTTTTTCGAGATGCAACCACTCATAATAATACGTCTTCAAATGTCGGAAGAATATATTCTTTTATTTTTTTTAGATGTTTGTCTAAAATAATCATTTTTGTCTGAACCCTAGTACTTTCATCATCAGCCTATGATAGTCCACTGCTGGACGTAGGCCTCTCCTATTAACTATGCGTATAGACGCATTAGGAGGTAAATGCCCATAATCGCCACGCTGGGCAAGCGGATTGGCGATCGCAGTAATGTGTCCACTATGATGACGCTGCTGCCCATCATCAATCTTTTATTAAATAGTGGTCAGTGACACTTCAATCCCTTAGTCGACTCTTACGACACCCGCAGGAGGAGTTGGGGTGGTGACAAATGTATTCTTTCTGCCGTCACCACACGGCCACCAAATACAACAATAGTACAAAATTACTGTAGTTTCTTATTATTAAAAGGTTTTCATCACAATCTAAATGCAATGTAATAATCTTAAGTCGAAGCAACTATTAATATAAATAGGTGTTCACTCGGTACAGCACGACAAAGTACGAGCGAGAAAATCCTGTCCGAAGGTGTCTTTGAGGGGTAGGTATAATAGGTATAAAACGAAATATAGAGTCAGAATTTAGTGTTATCGTAAAGTTTTGAACCTATTTAACTTATTTTTATTATTTTTGAGAGTTAAGAGCTGTTTAAAGATAGTAGATTAATTAAAATACGAAAAGTAAGATTTTTTCAAAATTTCAACGTCCTTGAGTAAGCCAAAAGTGATATCCCCGATAGATTTTGTTAATATAAACGGTAAATTTACTTAAAAAGGCAACTTTTGAGAGGTATTACGTTTGGAAATACAAAGTTCGAAAAAAATTACACATACTAATGTATATACGGCTTTAGTGTTCAGACAATAAAGTCCTGTATACTTATTTTCGGAACTTGGGGTGTATAGACAGCTGTGTTGTCGACTGTACTACGAGTAAGTAAAAAAAACCTACCGTAACCGTAAGTAAAAAGGACTTTTTGCAGTACTTTCAAGAACTGCGTTGCGAGACTTGCGCCTTTTTACATGTAATTTTTTTGATGGGATTATCATAACGATAACTCGTAACTGTTGCAGTAGGTATTGAAAGTTATTCACATAAAATGTTGGTACTTAGCAGTGTTGTTGTCACATCTACCAACTTGTTGGTAGATCTACCTATTATTCAAAATCTTATGATGATGAACATTCTCCATACGTTTTACGAAATATAATTGTTATTTCAACGTTTGGGCGCGTTCCGTACTAAAGTTTGTGGGTATATCATGATATATCAAACAGTCACCACATGGGAATGTTGAGCCACTTGGCAATGGATGCAATTTGGTCGTGTAATACCTATATGGGTTCGGTATCTTTCGTTAGTAGGCACGATAGCGGCATGACCGATGTTCCCCGATGATATGTCAGTCAAATACGAATCTTTGTTGCGTCAAAATTTCAGTGTGTCAAAACTAGTTGAAATAATACAAATTTCTTCGTCTACGAGAATTAACGATTAGTCATCGGCCATTATTAGACGCTAGATGTCGTTGTTCCTAGAGGAAACTGGATAACGACGGTTTTTCATAGATTTGTTTAAAACCGTTTAGTAATTTATTCGTATTTGCTTCAAATCGGAAGCCATGATTTATCTGATATTAATAGAAGAGGTAATTTTTCCATTCATATTTATATAAATAGGCATGTTATCGAGCAATTTTAAATTATTTTTTTCATTGACAGAGACAAATGCTATTGCTGTCTTTATTATCATTCGTTACAGCTCAGTTGACGTTAGTTGAAAACTTATGTAATGTAAATGTAACCTTTGTAGAAATATGGTAGGTAACCTTTGACAATCTACCCATAATCCTATAATCTGTCAGTAGCCATAAAAATGTAAATAGAAACTTGATAGTTTCTGACTGAAATTCTAACTTTGAAAAAACACCTGTCAGTGACAGCCGTTAAAAGGAAAGTGAAAGAAATTACCATCAGGGCTCTGAAGTTAGATTGACGTCTCCAGGTCTAAAGCGGATGTTATAACGTAACTATAGTAACGTCAGCTTCCGGAAAAATTGCGAACAATCATTGGTTTGTTATTACGTAACCATGGTAATGTCACCTTCTGAAGAATACGCGACCGGTCATTGGCTAACCGTAGCAACGACCGCCCCATTGGTCAGCAGAGTTCGGCCGAAGTCGTGATACCAGCCTCATAAGAGTTCGGAACCCGATTTGTATTATTCGACCAAGTTGCGAACAGTGGCAAGTGGCTCAACAATCCCGTGTGGTGACTGTATATCAACTTAACAACTTGCCACTGACACTACTGATAGTGTCAGATGCCAGCAGAGATAGTGACAGTGACAGTTTTTGTGACATTTTCTTCGAGTCCGTTGGTAAAACGGTATGGTATATAGAATTATAGATGGCACCATTGGCGTCGATCCTTAGGTGGTAGATCTACTAATTTTCCGCTTCTAATTCTACCAATTTCTACCCATTTTTGGATGTCGTTCTACCAGTTTTCCCAAATTGTATGTGCTTAGTTACCATTGAAATTTTAACAACTGCTAAGCAACGGGTGGCACCTTGAGCCGGGTAATCACTAGCGAACCGTAACCGTAACATGCGTGATACAGTAACGAGGTTCTAGTGTGTACGCGTGTTAGAGTTACGGCGCACGGCGTCGCCGGAACGCTTCCACCGAGCGTACTCATCTTGAGAGCTGTAACTGTAACCAAACAGCAACAGTAGTGTGTACGCCTGTTACAGTTATATTATAGCTCACGGCGTCACCGGAACGCTTTCACCGAGCGTGCTCATTTCGCGAGCTGTAACTGTAACCAAACAGATACAGTAACTAGGTGCTAGTGTGTACGGGGATAACGAACGGGGAGGCCTGCCCTCAGTTTTGGTATAACTCCGCGATGTCGGACGAAGTGTCTCTCGCCTGTGCAGCGTACGTACTTATAGAAGCCTTACTCGATTATGATAAACGGCCACGAAGATGGTGGGTTCATAGAATAGATCGAGAAAGAAATGATCTACTGTTCATATTGAAAAATCATGAAATTAGTGGTCTTTACAAAAATTCCATACAAAAGTTCTATAATACGGTATTTTCCCTGTAGGAGTATATCAGCAAAAGACATTTTTCCTCTGACCATTCACTCATATCGGAAGATTCGGAAGGAATACAGCTGGTTCGTAGCGGTTAGCAACAAACTCTCCTCTTGACGTCCACGAGCGCACTGCGACTGCGAGCTCCCTTTGATTCGCGGCAAAAACCGACAATCATCGGCTCGCTGCGAGTCGCTCGTGTAGCGTCCGTCGCAGGCTCGCAAACCACGTATACACTATGTTTTTGGTAACAGTAACGGTTACTGTTACCTGCAACGTTACAGGTTCGATAATGAGTACGCTGCAAACGTCGGCTCGCTGCAAGCCGCACGCGTACCGCTCGCAACAGGCTCGCGAACCACGTACACACTATGTTTTTGGTAATAGTAACGGTTAAAGATACAACGTTACGGGTTCAAAAATGAGTACGTTGTAAACGTCGGCTCGTGGCAAGCCGTACGCATACCGCTCGCAGCAGGTTTGCGAACCACGTACACACTATGTTTTTTGGGTACAGTTCATGCAACGGCTACAGTTACAGCTCGCTAGTGAGTACCCGGCTTTGGCTGCGGACGTATGTGATTGGCAGTGCGTGTAGATATTAATGACAACTGCTTAAATTTGAGTGCTTAGTTAACACTGACTTTGTAACCGTTATTGACATTGTAATTAAATAACCGTGTACGTGTTAAGAAAAACTGGGATGTTAAGATATATGTGACGAACTGAAAGCCTATGTGAAAATGATAACTTAGATGTTTATATTTTTCTGACGATTTAAGTGTACATGACTTCTTGGACACCTTGCCCACCCAGGTATATCTGCTGCTCGACGGCCCCTACGTAAGTTGTCGTAACTTGAAATTTGGATTTTTTTTTTATTTCATAAAACATCATATCTTTTAGCAATGTTTCCGTTCCACGAAGAAAAAAATTAAAAAAACCTATTCCAAATAGGTTTTTGACACACGTAAACTATCGTAACTTAAAAAAAGCACCGTCGTACACTGTAGTAAGTGTACTTACGACAGTTAATACGGGGCGGCAACCCGCGCTCGCGCAGCATAAGTGCCAGTTACGATCGTACGCGGTGGAGCAGAGGTTTTTCGTGAGTGATACCAAAAACTAACAACTAGATGAGACAAAAATGGACAAACGATACATTTTATTCGATAAAAGTAAGACACTGCATCGGGGACAAACTCAAACTAACTGGAAGACCAAAATTAATTTTCGAAACGGCCGTTGGAGTTAAAACAAAAGGTGGTCTGAGATGAAATAAAAGACGTTTCAGAAATAAAAATTATTTAAAACCACTAAGCAAAGTTGGGAATCTATTCGATTTCATTCAAAAATCAGGTGCGAATTTATTAACGTATGCGGAGTGAAATTTGGACAGATTTTGAACAAATAAAAAAAAAATAACAAAGTTAAATTAAAATTGTATCTCAATGCTAAATTAATTTGTATACATTTGTTAATTAATTTGGAAACTTTTATGTGTTTTGGCATCTTTCTTTAGAAATTATGGCCAATCAAGTAGAACAATGTCGCAAAACTGCATGTATTTTCCACAGGACACATTTGCTTAGGCCAAAATCGACGATTATTGTGAATTTTTGGAAGAAGCCAAGATTTGAAACACTGTTTTATAATAATTTTGTGTTCTTTTTCTTTCCGAAAAATAATACTAGTAACCCTAGAGTAATGTAATATTTTAGCTACTGCCACTTTTCTGAGAGAACTCGAATAAAGGAAATTACGTTAGACCTAATTACAAAATCGAACAGAAAGTTCAGAAGGACTTCTAAATTCAACAAAAAATTTGTTTTAAAAATTCCTTAAGGCATGAGCATCACAAAACTTTAACAAAAAGCAAGCCTACCACCACCGAAAATAAAAATAAACAACTATGAAAATGTGATTTCGTCATTTGGTCAAAAAGTGTAAAAAACACCGCTTTTGCAGAAACGGATGTCACGTTGAACGAGTTATAGGTAACTTTAATTATACATTTTTAGCATAGTAACTATTATTTTCAGAGTACCAATAGCCCAATGGACAAGAATATGAAATATGATGAGCAAAGGATGAAGTTTGTTTAAAGAGATTTCCTACAGAATATAAAATTAGAGGCAAGAAAAATGCTAACATCTGTTTTTTCGACATCAATGGATAAATTACCGTAAAACTGGAGTTATACACTTTGGATTCAAATAATTTTTATTTTGCATAAATCCTTGTTAAAATCCGTATTAAGGGATGTGAATGTTTAAGGAAACAATAATGTAATTATTTATTTAATATTACATTTAACTTTGTCTTGATTTCATTCCGCATACGTTAGTATGAATGTTGACAATATTTTAGTAATACCGGTGAATACTTTCGTATGTATCACTTACCACAACCTACTTCGGAGTTTAAGATCGGTGTTTTGTCTTAAGTTTAACATACTACTATTTACATTGGATTTTATTTATTTTTTTGTGTTGTATGTGTACTTGGGACATTTTTCGTCTGAAATTGTTTTTAAATTTCTATTGTAAGTGATATTTAAGACAGTATACGCCGGATCTAATACAGAGTTACTACAATTTACAGTTATAATGTTGCCGTATTTCAATAATTTCAGCTCATTGTACAGGCTCATTGTCTCATTATCAAGGTTAGTCATCAGTCATCAGTGAAATTATCATCTGCAGATCGACGATTAGACTGCTGACTGAATGAAACCGCCAACAGCAGCAGTATCTAATCATGAAAGCAATATGACTGTTCTTTAAGATTATAATTACGTTGAAAAACACGTGATATTGATCTCATATAATGTAGTTGAAGCTGCAGGCATTTTTGTTAACAGATTTTTTTATGTGTTTGAACTATGAGAGAAGTCATTAATCTGCCATGTCTATAATTATAATTTCAAAATTACGTCTCTAATGCTGAATGACAGACGTAGTGATGAATGTAATGAAGTTTTATGTACTAACTAAATGCACAAAATTAAAATTAAACGGTTAAACTCATGTATATTCGGTAAATATAAAAAAGTGGGTAATGAACAGAAGAGCACCAAGCGGCTCGCTGAGCCCGTTGAAATAAAACGGGTTGAAGGTGGTCCTGCGCAAGCATTGATGTCATGTCCGACTACATGATGATGATGATGATGATGCCGTTGGCTCAGTCCAGCCCCCATCGCGATTGAAATTAATCTTAATCGCTCTGTATATCTTCACTGGCAGACAGCATCTCTACCGTACCAGCATCCTCGCTTTATTAAAGCGTTTAGGAAATGCAATGTGCCTGTATCGTATGCGTCCACCATAACCGAGTTGTCTATCCCCCTGTCCTTGACACTCCATATGTGCTCCTAGTCTTGTAGACTTATTACGTCGTTCCTTACCGAAGTCATACGGTATTTCATAAGCGAGAATTTATTACGAGAATATACGAGAATTCACTTGGCAGTTCAGGTGCCAAGTGAATTCTCGTCCTCTGGAGAGCGTAAGAAGTACTCATATTGGTATGAGGACGCAAAATGGTCTTAATGTTAAACCTCCGGCGTAAAAGGCGTCCAATTTCGTTTGTCACTGCATTAATATGAGGCAAGAATGCTGGTGCCCTCTCTACGGTGTGGTGATGTCGAAACGTCCCTGAGCTCCTTGTACGCTGACTTTGTCTTCAACCATATCTGTTCCTCTCCAAACTCTCCAAAGTCTCGTCTGACATGTTGCAACATTTGTAATAATTTAGATAACAGGAGGTAATAGAAGATACCTGTGTCCAGCAGTGGACTGAAATAGGAGAACCGCAAGAACAGGTTTGCGAGATAATGGTATAGACCAGTTAGCAGGTAGCTTTTCTATATACTTTTTGTGACCGACGATCATTTTGATCTAGCCACATCCACCTCTCTCTTAAATGTGAACTTTATTTTTGGGATGCATTTCATTAAGATTGGTAGTAACACATCAACAACTCTATCAGGAATTACAGCAAAAATATCATACACATTTCATAACCAGCATCTCGGCCTATTCGGACAACTCTCGGATGCCTTCTGCTCAAATTTATCCATGAAAATGTTCACCAGTACCAGAACTACATTACAAGAGAACTCTTTGCTTCAATCTGCAAATTATACTCCTCTCGCCAAAAGTAATAGCAACTATTCAGGTAATGTTCGATGAATTTTATGTGCACACTTGCACAGTAGGTAAGTCGTTATGGGCTACAATATCTTTAATTATTTTTATAGTTTCCAGTACTCGCAAACAATGAAGCTACATTAAACTCATCGATATTTTCCAGAAACTGTACAAAAATGCTGTACCTGATCTATTTTTCATGATAAAACATACAAAAAACTATTCACCTGATCAATTTGCTCAAAATATTCCATCAAGGTTCCATAAAAATACTATTAAATTGTTTATTAAATCGCATAATATAGTAACTAACAAAAAGTTTTTATAATGTTTCCGCAAAATAATGTAGTAAATAATAGATACGACTAAACTTACACGCATAATTACGACGTATGTTGTGGTATGTATAACTTACGATCAATTACTATTTATAACCACCAGCGTAAAGTGAAGTTAGTAATACATACCACAATTTTTAGATTCTGTTCTCCGTCATATACTGTCGTAAGTGCAATTACGGCAAAAGTATGAAATATATCAGAAAAGTAATTACATCACTATAAAGATAGTATCTTTGTTAATGTTTATACCAATTTTCAAAGCAATCCATTGAACTATGTGACCACCGTACACGTTTCAAACATTAAAGTGCTCTCCTGTAAAGTTGCCATTTTTAACTTACGACAACTTACGTAGGGGCCGTCGTGCTGACTGTACTACTGATGAATCCATATACGGCTTCGGCAGCAGCACTCGTATTATTATTTTACCTGTGTATAAAATGATATCTAGCATATATCCACTTATCGACTCGCACAGTTCGTATGACTTTATGCCAAACCTTGCTGCCTTAGTCCGAATACACTGCACCCAAATTAGGCGCCCTTTCCCCAGCAGCAAGGATTTGTCGATGGCAAATTCTTTGCGAGGGGAGTAGACTGCTTTGAATTTAACATTAAGATAGTTTAATAAAGGCCGGATTTTATCTATTTTCCTATTTTCTCCTCGGGCTGTTAATAAATCGTTGTCTACAAAGTAATGAAACCTCATTAATAATAAATATCGGTTTAAATACCTACATAATCTTCCTAAGCTTTGGCATCTCTAACAGTCCCGTTGTCCAGTACTCTTCAACACGATACCTTAAGCACATGCGTAAAATTATGATTACCGCTATTAAGCAGTAAATTTCCGCAACAGAAGTCTCGATCTATTCGTTAACCCGCGATTTAGCGGAGATGCCTGTTTCTAATTCCGTTTCTAAGGTATGCCTGGCGTACCGGTTGGTTTCACCTACATTAGTCTCCAAAAGAGGTTGATCCCATAATTGACAAAATATCTGACTAGGACTCGTGCCTGCAATTTTGGGACTAACCTCCTCCCGGAAATCTGACTGCGTCCCGTTAAAAGTGGCAAAGTCCTCACTCCAATCGTTATTATCAGCCTCCTCCTCCTAGACTCATGCCGCCATCTTGTCTGAGTATGTGTGCGTGTAGAATACTTATACTGCACTTGTTACTAGAAATACCGATATTTTAGAAAATATTGCTAACGATTATAATATTATGATTTCAGTGATATAATTATTCCCTATGAAATTATCTTCAAAATGATATAGCGTGACTACGAAACTACTACGGGAAATACCTATACAGAGTGCTCGCGAGGAAACCAAAAGATTTTAATGCTGGATTCCTGACCATATTTAGACTCTTTAATGTTATATAAAATTTCCTGGCTTCGGCTTGGTTTCAGAGATAATCAACCTTTTTTTGAAATAAGTTTTTCGACGTATCTCGTCATTTAACTTATTTTTGATTACAATACTACCACAATGTGTTCTAATATTACCACACCTTTTGCCTGACAATCAAAAAATACGAATAGACTTGACGAAATAACCTGTACCTAAAAAAAACAATTGAAATAAATAATTTAAACAAATTGTTGTTATGATAAAAAGTACTGGAAATGTAAAAAAAGTTTTCAATAAGACTAAATAAAAAGAAAATTTTTTTTTTGTGGAATTGACATTAGGCATCATAAAAATTTTTGTTTATTTTGATGTCGAGAATGCATAGTTAAATCTTTCGGAATGCTCGCGAGCACCCTGTATATAAAAAGTTTCTATACTAAACCACTTGTAACGGTTACCAAAGTTATTACGAGTTTTTTTTTAATACATACAAAATATACGTTTTCGGTACAGTAAAAGTTCTAAAATTTATATTCCAAAGTAAACGAAATAACGGCTCTTCTGCTATGGTTTTTATTCTCAAATTTCTATAAAATGATGATAATTCTGACAGACAACGGGTGCACTGATAAGTGCTTCGACCCACGAAGGGTTAACTGTGGCATAGAATTCTGACAAAGAACGAATAGAAGGGTGAGGAATATATACAGAGCTATTATATGATACTTTATCTACATCCATATCATAAGTTGTCTACAATATGTTTAGCGGCGGTAACCAAATAGCCTACTTTAAGAAATCTGTATCTGTGGGTGTATCATAATTTTTACTTTACGATATCGGCAACCGATATCTTAATCACAATTAAATTTCGAACATTCTGTTAAAAAGAAAAATCACACTTTAATTTCGATTAACGAATTAATCGATTTGTAATTTCATTCACATAAAACCATACATTCTTCTAAATCTCGAATATTGAGAATCGATTTGAGAATCGATATCGACTCAAGACCTTACCTTGTCTATGAATTAAGAAAAACTAATGCCAGTCATTTGTTTTGTTTGAATTGTTTCAAACATTCAACTTTTTTGGACTGTTGACTTGAAAGTTAAATATTATCGAGTTCGTTGTGAAATATTTACACTGAAAAATGAGTTATGACGACGAAGACAGCGATGATGAAATGTGTGAAACACCACCAGAAATCCGGGGCGCCGCTACAACCGTGACCAATAATTTGCTGCCACAAAAATAAACATATTGTAGAAAACTTATTATATGCATGTAGATAAAGTTATGTATGCAACTGTTCATAATTAGGCATTATGAACCAGTCACATAAAATACTATTATTTATAAGTGCCGCAACGATATAAATGTCATTAGAGTGTGCTGGAAGTTGAATTAGGTTAAAAGGAATTTTGTTTTTTATTAGAAGAGCAGACCCGTCCCAACCGTCCACTCTATCATGTCGGATGGCATGAAAACCCGGAAATATGAAGAATTGCTGTGGTTTTAGGCAAGTTTCGGAAATTGAGAATATGAAATGACTGTATTTGTTATTAAAAATGACAATTCAGATTTTTTGTTTGTTAAAATACGCGCATTCTACTGGACTGCTGTATACATGCTGTAGTTTTTTTTATTGATAATATGACATATTGAATCAATTTTGGAGACAGCGTGGTACAGTAAATTTTCAAAGCTAAGGAGTATTAGTAAAGTATTTAAAAGAGTGTCAAGAACTTTGTCGCTGGAATACCTAACGGCTCTCAAGAGTCTCAAGGGGAAATTCGGCAGAGTCACCATTAATCGCATTATTAGCTCTGCAGAGTGCGCAGCCATTTTGAGGAGACGGGATGCAATAATATATTTACATATTACATTAATTACATGACAAGTACCTTGAGTTTCAAAGCGACCGTAATTTTCTATACCGTAAAACGGAGTAAATAGGTCCAATCTTCACTTTCAATTGCAATTTTAACCTTGTTCCGTAATTCGTGGGGTATTTTATAGTACTACATAAATGTGTATGGTAGGCTCTTTTAGACGTTTAGTAGCCTTAAATTCCCATTTTATTGCCATATTTTAAAATATTGCACAAGAACCGTGTTTAATTCCAATTTACGCCTAACGGGGTAAATGGGTTCGAGACTGAAGTTAATGGGAATTTTGACTAAATTCACTCATTCTTTCCAAAGGAAAAGTAAACCAAACTAGTCTCAAAAACTCATTTAAAATGTATGTAATGTAGGTACTAAATTAAACAATATTTAGGAGATCATTATTTTTATTTAATGTATTACCTACTTATGAGTAAGAGTACTCATTAAAATGTTTTACCTATTTCCCAGGTAGAATCGTGGTAGAAAAAATAGTAAATAGAAAAAAGTAAATGTATTCTGGTATAACAGTAAACAAAACTAAACTTAAAAATTAAATGTTCTTCTTTTGTATCAACAACAAAATTAGCTTTAGTCACACTTATTTCTCTCTTTGCAGCCTACATTTTAATATACTTAGCTAATTATTAATTTTAATACATGTAACAAAACATAACTCAAATAAACCTCTCAATTTAACGACACTTTTACTCCCTGTAATTGGATAGAAATAAAATTATTTTTCCTCTAAAATTTTTTGGATTTCCTCTGAGTCTTTGTAGTAATCCAGGAATCTTTCTCTCTTGGGACGGGCTGAATAATTTCTCTTTTTCTTATGTATGTTGGGATGAATATCTGTCTTCTTTAAAGGCAATGGCAATTTAAGTTTTATATCTGATACTAGCAGTTACCCGCGGCTTCGCCTGCGTACTAATATCCATTCACTGCGTGTTAATGTTTTCCCGTGATAATCTCGCGTTTGCCTTAACCGATTTAAGTGTAGCGGATGGTGCTTTTACCCGCGGTTCAGCCGCGTTTTATAAATTTTTATCACGGTCGTTTTAAACTTAAGACCTAAATTCAAGATGGCGAACTTTTCTTGCAATTTTGACTTCAAATTCCGTATGAAGAACTTTTCATCTTCTCGGTAACGATTTTTATCAATATCAAATCAAAGTTCTAGAATTTTTAGATGTGATAGCTTCTCACTTTTTGTTCCTACATCAAAATCTTTATGAAAAACCCTCTTGGATCCTAAGATACCGATTTTTATTAAGGTCGGATTCAAACTAAATAAATTCAAGGTGCCGACCATTTTGTGCAAATTTGACCTCAAATTCATTACTTGGAACGTTTTGACATTTCAGATATAGATTATTATAAAATCCGCTATCATATTATGGTCATCTTTACCATCTGGTAACCGACAAATGTTTTTTATCATTTACATTCAGTTTACATTGTGTTTTGATGATAAACTATCATTTGTCGTTTCCCATGCCTTACAAAGATGACCATAATTAGCCGAGCTGATTAACATTTGAAGTAAATCAAGATTGGTACAGTTTCTTGCAAATTTGACTTCTGCTTCATTATAATGAACAGATCAGTCAGAACTTCAGATTACCACCGA
Source organism: Thaumatotibia leucotreta (assembly GCA_025490895.1). Lineage (NCBI taxonomy): Eukaryota > Metazoa > Arthropoda > Insecta > Lepidoptera > Tortricidae > Thaumatotibia > Thaumatotibia leucotreta. Next base: position 27,201 of record JALPQI010003465.1, read on the forward strand.
TTTTTATGACGGACACTATCGAAACGGAAATTTAATAGGCATCCTTTTTTGCAGTTTGTTAATAAGAACCTCTGGGATCCCGATACATCGATTTACACAATTGGATCAAAAATGACGAAATTTATGGTGATGGCTGTTTTGACTTTATAAAAACCCTCTGGGATACACAGATATATTATGTTCTTTTGATTACTCAGGAAAACTTAAAAGGTTATTAACGTTGGTTAACATGCTATATTTAGAATTTTTTGAATCAGAAATAAACACAAAAACGATACCCCTGTCATAACCCGCAAGCCCATGAGACCATAAAAGAGGAGATGGTATTTCACGTACACCTCGGTACAGCGTCACGATAGACTATAGAAACGATAACCATGTTGTTTTTTTACTGTTAACCTTTTTACCACTTTCAAGAGTTGAATTCTCAAAAAACCCTAAAACATGTCTTTAGTCATTTATGTTTGGGAATACTCCTGTGAAGTTTCGGATAAAACAGGTTAGATAGTCAAGTTTCCCCGTCTAAATCTTTGGACCTCCAGTGCACCCTCTAATGAGTGGATTTTGACTTAACCTTTTTTAGAGCACCCCTACACCCTCAAAGAAACCTACGCGCTATATTTGGAATCTATAGAACCAGAAATAAACATAAATAATAAAATTATATTTATATTTTTCGAATTTTACCCCATCACACCATAACCGTGTACATAGTATTTCAAATCTGCCGCGTTAAATTTTAAAATCTTTATTGTTTTCGTGATCTACGTCCCGATAAATCATAGAAGCGGTACCCAACTTGATTTTTTCACTTCATCACCCTTTTTACCTTTTTCAGGGGTTAAATTATCAAAAAACCTGCAACCTATCTTTACTTTATTATTTTGAAGAATACTCCTACGAAGTTTCGGACAAAATAGTCCAACTAATCTTGTTTCGCCATACAAACTTTGGACCCCCATTGCACCCTCTAGGGAGTGGATTTCGACATAACCTTTTTTAGAGCACCCCTACACCCTCAGAGAAACCTACGCGCTAAATTAGGAATCTTAGAACCAGAAATAAACGAATCTGAAACCGTCCACCGACAGTTGTTTCGTCACTGAACTGTCCGCCCATAGAACTTTTCGCCTGTAAGTGTTTCCACGACGGAACCTTTAGACTGTCAACGATTGGCCGACAGGGTGTTTCGTTAGTGAGGGTTTCGACGAAAGAATCTTTAGACTATGAACGATTCGCCAACAGAACTCTTCGCTTGCTAATGTTTCGACGACAAAACCCTTCAACGACATATGATCTGCCGACAGAACCGTTCGCCGACAGTTGTTTCGCTAGCGAATGTTTCGACGGCAGAACCTCTCAACGATATATGAGCCGCCGACGGAACCGTTTCCCGACTGTTATTTCACCGTTGAACTGTCTGTCACATATTCAGTTCACCGTTTTAAGTTTCCACATCCACCCTTGAACTTTTAAGCTCCCGCGACTCCGTTCTGGCTGGATGATGGGCACAGCAGCGTCATCAAAGTGGACACATTACTGCGATCGCCAATCCGCTTGCCCATCATTACGATTATGGGCATTTACCTCCTAATGCCCATAATCGTCACGCATAGTTAATAGGAAAGGCCGACGTCCAGTAGTGGACTATCATAGGCTGATGATATTATGTATGTATGTTTTATCGCAGACTGTGCTTTTCAACAGTCATCTACCGATAAGTACTTACCCATACCTACTTGCTTAAACGCGTAATTTTTTTTATAACAGGTACATATAAGAAAGTCTTTTTTGTTTCCATTCTAAATATATGATTATAATCATATCAATATGAGAAATATGCTTGCCGTCTATGACAAAAATTAACTACCAAATTATCTTTTTAACTATAAGTTTAGTTTTCATTCATTCATTCATTACAAAGTTCATTCATCTAAAATAACTAGCCAATAAGAAACATAAAGGAGGCTACATAGATACGAAATTCCTTTAGGATTTTGATTTAAAATTTTAATTCGGGACTTCGTTAATACGCAACGAACATACTTTTATTTTAATTCATAATAATAAGATTCAGTTCAACAACGTAATTTGTAAGCATTAACTGTGTTCGAATTACAAATCGATGTTACGAATAAAACGGATTTCCGAGTGTATATAGATGGCCTAATCATTCTAGTGATAAAAAATGTTTTTGGGGTAGTCGTAACTTGTTGAATTGCAATGCACAAAAATGTGGGTAGGTACATATTCGTCGGATTATTTTATTTGTTTACTTGTTAAAAGTGTTCCCTTACGTTAGTTGTGTCCTACTCGAGATTAATGATTAAAAGTTGTCAAAATGAGTGAACACGAACAGTGCAGTATTGTGAAGTCAAAACGTGGCAAAGATATTTTGGTTAGTGAAGGATATTATTATCATTTAAATAACAAACGCGATACCAAGTTTTACTGGAGGTGTATAAGAAAAGATGCAGTTCGGTGCAATGTATATGTTATTACGCAGTTGGTGGACAATAAACATACAATTATTACGCGGAATCGTGAACATACACATTTACCAGACCCGGAAAAGCTGGTAGAATTTAAATTAAAGTGCGACATAAAAGAAAAAGCGAGTTTTTCCATGGATGCTCCATCACAAATCGTTCAACGGTGCACTCAAGAAGTGCCACGTACTTGCGCTCCTCACATACCTAACAAAGACGCCTTAAGAATGATGATTCACCGAGTGCGAAACAAAACTTTGCCTAATATTCCCAAGGAATTACGGGATGTTATAATTCCCGAGGAATATACTAAAATTGACCACGAGCAATTTTTAACCGGTCATTTCATAGACAATGATGAATGTGTTATAGTTTACGCCACGAATGAAAATTGCAGGCTTCTAAATGCAGCAAAATACTGGCTCATGGATGGGACGTTTGAGTGCTGTCCCCAACCCTTCTGTCAAATATATTCAATTCATGCACTAGTTGGTTCAGCGGAAGGCACAAGTAAAATAGTCCCATTTGTTTATGGATTGCTGTCGCACAAAACTGAGAGGTGCTATTTAATATTCCTTGAGATATTAACAAGACATGCATTGCATCAATTAAAAGTTCATTTGAATCCAGAAATCATTGTAACTGATTTTGAATGCGCTGCTATGAACGCAATAAAAAAAATGTTCCCATTATGTGTGAATAAACTTTGCTTTTTCCATCTAAATCAAAGCATATCGAGCGACATGTTCAGTCAGAAGGTCTAGTACGGCTTTATAACACGGACCCAGTGTTTGCTCATAAAATAAGACACTTTGCGGCTCTGGCATTTTTGGAGCCAACGGAAATTGCCGATGCGTTCGACATAATAAAACATGAAATTATTCCCAAAGAAGCCGAAGAACTCACAAAATGGTTTGGAAAGTATTATGTTAATGGATCAGCGAAAGTTTCAAAAACCGTTAGCTCCAAAATTACGGTAAAACAACGGCCACCCCAATTTCCGCCTAGCATGTGGTCAGTGCTCGACAGCTACATAACAAACATTCCACTGTCACAATATGCTCTTGAATCCTGGCACAATCGATGGAATACACTTTTAGGCCGACGAAAATGGAACTTATTTTGCACAATCTACGAGTTTAAGAAGGAGCAAAAACATACAGAAGGCGTAATAGAATGTATCTATTCAGCGGAGCCTATGCCAAAACGCAGGAAAACCACTATTGCATACAAAGAAAGAATTAACCAACATTTATCTGAAAAAAATCAACTGGACATGAAATGTTACTTAAGTGGCTGGGCTCATATTTTGATATAATTAAATAATTGTTCATTTCATATTGTGTTCAGTAAAACGTCCCAATTTGTCGATTGCAAATTGCTATAAAGCCGCTTTGTAGATTACAAAGATACAAGCAAATCTGGACTTATAGCAATCTACAAAGTAGGACGTTTTACTAATCTCACTCACATTATGGTATTTATATAAAAGGTTTAATAATTTGGATTTAAGTTTATTTCTGTTATTATTTCAATTTTGAATAACGGTAAATTGCCTGCAACTAGCCCTCTTCCAGTTATTGATAACCTTGTAATACCTTACCAGGTGGGATAAGATGAAACGGTTTTCAGAATGGGGACCTTCTGGCACAGCGTCTGCTGGTATTTAGCATTTTGTCTTACCCCCATTAAAAAAACAGTTTCATCTTACTCCACCTTACCTTAATAAAAATGTACTCTATATATGAATAAACAGAATTCATTTTATCATAACGTGACGAGTTACTATGTGGCTGACAATAGAAATTTTATACAAAAATGAGCTCTATTTGTTTACTTAGAGAGTTGATTTTCAGTATACTGTGGTTATATAGGTATTAGACACAGGGCAGTTAATGGCAATTTCCCCTACAAAACTGTAACAAAAATCTATCGATTCAATATGCAAATAATTGAACCGTAGCTTTGTACTTATCAAACTGAACAATAATTAATAAGTTCAGCTACTTGTATAAATGGGCATTTTTATTTTTTGGGATACCCAATTAGCGCGAAGTTAAAAAACCTTAATTTCAGTCAGTTTCGTAATGACAATTACGCACTAAATTTCGATAATATCGCGGTTTTGGTGTTCATTTTACAAATTATAAGCCATATTATGATATAAAAACTCCGATCGAGTTTAACTTCCTAAAGATATTGTACTTAATTTTCGTTACGAAGCTGATTAAAATTAGGGTTTTTTTAACTTCGCGCTAATTGGGTAACCCAAAAAGTAAAAATGCCCACATTACTTGTGGGTAATTTAATTTCTAGCATACGTCAATAGTAGATTGTGTACCAAGGGAGCAAAATGAGATATTTACGACAAAGGTGTACCTTGAAATGGGTGAGGGAATCAAATATAGAATTCTGAGCGCAGTAAGGGATTCAAGTATTAACGCCCACTGTGGAAATAATTTTGCTACCGTGTGACACATACTATTTTTCATTTCACATTACCTATGAGGAAATGAATATATACCTACCTAATAATATATTATATAAACATAAAAAATGTACGTAATATTTAAAAAAATCTGTACATGAACAGAAAAGTATTATTTTGCTCCCTAATAGCAAGGAGGAAAAGTACCACTTCCTAGTGCCTTTTGGGAATAAGGTCCAAATCCGCGTTATTGTAAGTGGGTGAATTAACTTTTTTCTGTCTGTTATTGCCATGGTTACGGTCACCTGAGTCACGTTGGTTTTATGCAAAATTATGCTACTTAATTTATGCAAACATGCATATAGTCCATGTTTGTAGATGACCCATCAAGGAAAGGGTTTATTAACACCAGAAAAATGCATGTTTGCATAGTTTAAGTATCATAATTATGCATAAAACCAACGTGACTCAGGCGACTGTAACCATGGTAATAACTATACCTCGAAATTTTTCTAGCGGGAACGAGAGATTGAAAAAATTAAACATCGACATAACTGTTAATAAGTCTTAAAGTGGTCGATAATAGTACATTTCGATGCAAGTGCAAAAATATTTTTTTTCGACGAGGGTGAAAGTTGGAGCCCGAGTGAAACGAGGGCGACAATCATCCGAGTTAAAAAGAAGTTTTTACACGTGTATCGAACGACTTTTTTGATAAAGAGTGCCTTAAACAGAGAAATTTACTTTTCCGCGCTAGTTAGGAAAATTTTTTTCCTGACTAGTGCGCAAAAACGAACTTTGCGCACGCTTCGCGCGCGGTAATTACTACTTTTGACGCACTTGTTACCAAAAAAGTCGTTCGATACACGTGTAAAAACTTATTTTTAACTCGGGTGATTGTCGCCCTCGTTTCACTCGGGCTCCAACATTCACCCTAGTCGAAAAAAAATTTTTGCTCTTGTATCGAAATGTACTATTAATAAATAAATAATTTGCCGTAGCTTAATATAATAAGATAAATTACAAGAATGCAATGTACACCTACTCAAAATGATACATTATTATTTTCATATCTTGTATTTAATACCCATCAAATAACAAATAGTAATAAAATATACTCTTAAGCTATAGGAAATAATTAATAATAATAATATATATGAAGTATCCTATACCTGTATTTCTTGGTTAGTACAGTCACGTCTAATATGTATACATTTCGTAACGTATGTCAAAGGCATAAGGATCAAAATCGTATACATATTATTAGAGCCGACCGTACCTGTTTTTATGAAGTTAGAACGGTTTACCTATCGACAACAGTTATGTCGATGTTTAATTTTGTCAATCTCTCGTTCCTGCTAGAAAAATATCGAGGTATAGTAATAACAGACAGAAAAAAGTTGATTCACCCAAGTACCACGTAGAAACCTATGAATCATCATTAAAATTATGAAGTTTTTAATTAAAAAAAATTGTTATTATTATTATTATTTGATCCTACTTGTTACTTATAATTAAGTATCTACGAAATTTGCATAGATACAGATACACACTGACGGGCAAACATATGGACAGTTGGAAAACGCGGTTATATTTATGCCCTAATTGTTGGTTTTGTATTGGTGAATGAATATCATCTATCATTAATATTATGAAGTTTTTATTACTAATCTTGTTTTGTTATTATTATTTTTTATTAATTGATCATACTTGTTACCTTCTTATAATTAAGTTGTGGTCTGTTCCGTGGTGGTAATAAAAACAAATAATTAATTACATCTATATTTTGAGTTTTATTCCTAACCCATGAGTAAAGTACAGTAAGGCACAATAACTTGAGTTCCATATGCGTCCACTGAACAAGCACGCCACGTGAGCAGTGGATTCTCTATTCAGAATTCCCCAGTCCAAATTTCCCCCAGCACGTTATGAATATATTTATATCATCTTATTCATAAGCGTGTGTGTACTAAAATTATTTAACCTTTTGATAATTATTGGCCTCTTTCTCTAAGGACAAACTATTATCAAAACTTGGTTGAAAGAAGTTAACGTTTATGAATAACGGGGTTAGAATTTAAGTTCGCACCGGCTCGTTCACCGTTGAAGGGGTTTGTCGTTGAAATACAACAGTTCAACGGTGAAAGAACAGTCGGGAAACGATTCCTTCGGCGGCTTACATACCGTTGAGAGGTTCTGCCGTCGAAACATTCGCTAGCGAAACAACTGTCGGCGAACAGTTCTGTCGGCAGATCATATGTCGTTGAAGGGTTTTGTCGTCGAAACATTAGCAAGCGAAGTGTTCTGTTGGCGAATCGTTCATAGTCTAAAGATTCTTTCGTCGAAACCCTCACTAACGAAACACCCTGTCGGCCAATCGTTGACAGTCTAAAGGTTCCGTCGTGGAAATACTTACAGGCGAAAAGTTCTATGGGCGGACAGTTCAGTGACGAAACAACTGTCGGTGGACGGTTTCAGATTCGAAATAAACATAAATAATAAAACTGTATTTTTTTTCGAATTTTACCCCATCACACCATAACCGTGTACATTACATAGTATTACACGTCCGCCGCATTAAATTTTAAAATCGTTATTATTTTCGTTATCTGCGTCCCGATACACCATGGAAACGATACCCAACTTGATTTTTTCACTTCATCACCCTTTTTACCTTTTTCAGGGGTTAAATTTTCAAAAATCCTGCAACATATGTTTACTCTTTTACTTTGAAGAATACTCCTATTAAGTTTCGGACAAATAGTCCAACTAATCTTGTTTTGCCATACAAACTTTGGACCCCCATTACACCCTCTAGGGAGTGGATTTCGACTCAACCTTTTTAGAGCACCCCTACACCCTCAAAGAAACCTACTCGCTAAATTTGGAATCTTTAGAACCATACCAGAAATGAAATAAATAATAAAACTGTATTGTTTTTTTTTTCGAATTTTACCCCATCACACCATAAATAACCGGGTACATAGTATTTCACGTTCGCCGCGTTAAATTTTAAAATCGTTATTGTATTCGTGATCTACGTCCCGATAAACCATAGAAACCATACCCAACTTGATTTTTTCACTTCGTCACGCTTTTTACCTTTTTCAGGGGCTGAATTTTCAAAAAACCTTAAACATACCTTTACTCAATTACTTTAAAGAATACTCTTGCGAAGTTTCGGATAAAATAGTTCAACTAACCTTATTTCGCCATACAAACTTTGGACCCCCATTTCAACCCCTTAAAAGGTGAATTTTTAAAAATCCTTTCTTAGTGCTCGTCTACACCATAAAAGGAACCTACGTGCCAAATTTGGAGTCTCGAGGACCAGGGGTTTAGGCTGTGCGTGCATCTTTGTCAGGGAGCTTCTTCTTTTATATGTATAGATTATTTGAACAATTGGCTTCTGTTTGTTATTTGATTGAACATCGTTTTTTTTCTTACAATCTTGCCGATTGTTTTTTTGGCACTTTTGGTCTTGATCATCAGTTCTGACAATGACTTCTTGACAATCAAAATTATCAGCAAAAAGGACTGGAATGCCTTCAATAGAAAAATCAAAAGGCTCTGGATTCACTACTCCATGAAATTCATTCAATTCCACAGGCACATCAATATTACAGCCCTTTACTGCTTCACTTTGGTCACATATTTTATCTGTATCTTTACTTTTAACATCATCTTCTTGACGTATGTTTTTAGATTTAGGTTTTATTATCTTGCCGATTCCTTTTCCTTTTAAAGACATAAGTTTTGAAGTTGATTCGTTTGTTTGCATTTGTGTTCTATTATTTATTGCGTTTACAAATTCCTGGTCTCCATTCAAATGGTTCAAATTAAAAGGTTCCGAATATTCACTGCATTCAATTCGTTCAATCCCACTGGCACATAAATAATATTTTTTCGCATTTTTTTATCGGCATGGTTGTTGTTACATTCGTCTTCATTCGGCACTTTGTTAATTTTGGGTTTTGTTTTCTTGCCGACGCCTTTTCCTTTTAAAGATGTAGGTTTGGAAATCGATTGATTTGTTTCCTTTAAAGTTCTCTTCTTTTTTGGGTTTATATGTATGTTCCTGGTGATCACTTTCTTCCATTTCTTCGAAACTAACACTTCTTCCTGATACTACTTCTAGCTTCCTCTTCCTGATAGGTTCTCGAATATTTATGGATTCATAACGTATGTCTCTTAGAAATTCCACAACACTATTATTCATAGCTGCTTCTTGGGCTTCTTCATTACCTTCTTACAATCAACTGGGACAATGCCACATTTCCTGAATCCGGCTTAAATATTTTTTCAGCGTTTACTCTAAGTTCATCTATTAGTAATTTTAGCAATGATGAAAAACAACCCTTTGGTGTGTACCAAGCCTCTGTAGGCTTGCTTTCTTCCACCTTCGCTTTTTTTCCATTTGTCCAATAAATGCCGCCAAATCATCTTCATTCGTCTAAATACTGCCACATCTAAAGGCTGAGTAAGGTGAGTCGAATTTGCCGGCAGAAAAATCAAATGGATGTTCTTTTCATGACACAATTTAATAATTTCTATTGACAAATGTGACGACAGATTATCATCTATTAAACGTTTTTTACCATATTTCTCTTCAAAGAAAGGTATGACTATTGTCTTAACCCAATCCTCAAATATGTTGCCATCAGAGCAATTCTTTTTATTTTTGCCACTAAATTGAAATATGAAATTTTAGGTGAATTTTATACTATTTCTACTCAGAATCCCAAGCCGATTCCATTTCCGTCGAAAAAATAAAGTGTCCCATGATTTTTTTTCCTATTGTGTTACTATTTTCCATACACCTTCTATGGCGGTAACACAAGAGGATATTCGAAATATGTATGACATTTTTGGGACAGTTTTTTTTTTCGCCGGAAATGGAATCAGCTCGTGATTCTGAGCAGAAATAGTATAAAATTTACCCAAATTTTCATATTTCATTTTAGTGGCAAAAATAAAAAGATTTGCTCATCAAACCAGCCAGACTAAGACCTGATATACCTTGCATTATGCGGCCCCCTCATTGTCCACGAATCGTATATAAATGAACTGCCTTATAAACGACATAAGGCGGCAGGACATTACCATCGCTTGTAGCTGCCATCATTACAGATGTTAATCCTTTAGAATGATTGACAACGCGTTCTGGGTACTTGCATCCTCGTTTAACTATTACCTTCTTACGTCCGGGATCATCCGTTAGGTTCGTTTCATCATAATTAATTATATTTTGAATGATAGAAACGAAATCATCAAAATAAATATTTAACTACCCAGGAACAATTTAGTTTCTAGGCCCTTTTACTGCTCATCTTGTGACTCCTACCTACGAGTATTATCAACAAAAATCCTGTGCACAAAATCATACTTTATTGAAACGTCAAAATTCGAATTATCAAAGTCCCTGGAATTTGTAAAGCCATCCCGGGCCTAAACCTCTTCACGAATAGACTCTACGGCTGCAGTCCTCAAGACAACCAACAGTCAATCTAGGCCAGCGAGTTTACTAATTTCGTCGAGAAATCATAAATTACAACACCACGGCGGCGGCGACTGCTTCTATGACAACCTGTCAACAACCAGTGTCAATTTTTATTTACCTTTGTATACATAAGTTTTATTTTTATAATTAGTTCGTATTTTATAGTAAGTTATTTATAAGTGTGGATGCAACCTTCAACCCAGCCTGGTGACAGTACTTCGTCCAATCACCCGTGCAGCCAATGTCACAAAAGTTTTAATACCATAAGAGGACTTAATATTCACTTTACCAAATCACACCGTAAGTGCCACAGTCAAAACACCTCTCCTATAGCTAGCAGCACTCTCATTCCGCCTCCTGTACCTTCTTTAACAAATCAGGCAGACATCCCGCTCCATCTCCATATCAGCAATCTCAAACATAATATACCCCTAGTAAAAAGAATTCCCCGAGGAGCTAGAATCACCGTTGCAACCCATCTTTCAAATCTCATAGAGAAATGCGTAGAAAACAATAGAATCGAAGATTGGCACAACCTTTTTCTATTTTCCTACCGCACCCTTCACGTAATTAAAGATGATTCCACTATTTCCCTTACTCAAAAAATTAAAAATAACTGCCATATTCAAATTTCTGATCCTTTTTCAGTAAAACCTCAAAATAATGGTACTTTTAACCGCCGCAAATACATTGAAACTAAAATTAGTGAAGGAGACCTTAAAGGCGCAGCCCGTCTTTTGTTTTCAAGCGAGATGCTGTCACCCGACACTCCAGACACATATTTGGCTTTACAGACTAAACACCCCCCAGCTCCTTTAACTTCGTATTTTTTGGATCCACCAACGGCACACCAGGTATGCTTAGAAATAAATAACAAAGACACTCTTGATGCTATATTGTCTTTTAAAACCGGCTCCGCAGCAGGCCTGGACGGTATCTCACCCCAACACCTAAAGGACTTAATCTGCTACTCATCAGGCGATGCTGGTGACAAGCTTCTAAATTCCCTCACAAAATTAGTTAATTGTATGTATTCAGGCAACATTAATCCCGACATAGTTCCCATACTTTTCGGTGCCAACCTTATTGCACTGACTAAGAAAGATGGAGGGGTGAGACCGATAGCCGTTGGTACAACACTTCGGCGCCTCGCTTCCAAAATCGCAGTCAAACATATAATTTCCAAATTGCAACCCCTATTTGAACCCACACAACTTGGCTTCGGCACCAAAGGCGGCTGCGAGGCAGCTGTGCACTCCTTGCGCACCTACCTCTCTAACACAACGTCCGAAGTGTTGGTCAAAATAGATGTCAAAAACGCGTTTAATTCGATAAATCGGGACACCCTGCTGTCAGAAATTAAACAAAATATTCCTGAAATTTATAATTATCTTCTCCTTTCTTATGCTGACCCTACAAAACTGTTATACCATCAAAATATTTTGTCCTCTGAAGTCGGCTGTCAGCAGGGTGATCCACTCGGGCCAGCTATTTTTTCTTTGGCTATAAACCCCATAATTCAGAAATTAAATTCTAAATTCAATGTGTGGTACCTTGATGATGGAACCCTAGGAGGCGACGTAGACACCGTAATCGCCGACCTCGCGACGATAAAAACGGAATTTAAGAAAATTGGACTCGAATTAAATTTTAATAAATGTGAACTATACATTCCCGAAACACTTGTAAATGCCGACAAAATTGACCAAAAATTTCAATTTTTAACGCCAAACATAAAATTAGTTGACAAGAACTCTCTCTGCCTCCTAGGGTCCCCTATTTTCGAAGAAAATTTTTCGGATTATATACAAAATTCTATATCTAAATTCAAAAAGTATACAGAGCGTCTTCTTGAAATAAGTCCCCATTACGCTGTATCCATTATTAAATCCTGCCTTTTCGTTCCTAAATTAACGTATGTCCTACGTTGTAGCCCTATATGGAAATTCGAGAATATTTTACTCCCTTTAGATGACCTCGTAAAATCTACTTTGGAATCAATTTTGAACATTCAGCTCAACAACGAATCTTGGACCCAAGCATCCCTGCCCATCAGACATGGTGGGTTAGGGATTCGTAAAATTTCCAGTGTGTCCTTGCCAGCTTTTTTGTCTTCCATCCACAGCTCAGCTAATCTCATGGGCAAAATTCTACGGGGTCTCCCCGCAAACTATGAGATTGTGGGCCTGGAGGAAGCCAAAAAAGCTTGGTCAAGCGCTTGCCCGAGTCGAGATTTCCCAACCCTTCCAAATCATCAAAGGAGCTGGGACGACATCATGTGCCAAATTTGCTTTCAAACCCTGCTAAGTCGAAGTACAGGCTCAGAACGGGCCAGATTACTGGCGTCGGGGACAAGGGAGTCTGGTGAATGGTTACGAGCCTATCCGTCGCCTAACACTGGTACCTTCCTTGAACCCGACACTCTTCGCCTGGCTACCTGTCTTCGGCTTGGTATCCGAATTTGTGCTCCACACAGGTGCCCCTGCGGAAGTGATGTCGACGAATTGGGACACCACGGGCTGTCGTGTCAAAAAAGTGCAGGCCGCTTTTCAAGACACGCCGCACTTAATGACATCATTCGTCGGTCTCTCGCCTCAGTCAACGTGCCCGCTATATTAGAGCCTTCCGGCATAGCCAGAGACGATGGCAAGAGACCAGACGGGATGTCACTGATTCCATGGAGGTTGGGGAGGGTATTAGTGTGGGATGCTACCTGCGTAGACACGCTGGCCCCTTCCCACCTCTCCGGGACCAGTATTCAGGCAGGTGCGGCGGCTAAAGCGGCCGAAAAGCTAAAAACTCATAAGTACAGGGGTCTTGGTCCCGAATACATTTTCATGCCATTCGGGGTTGAGACCCGTGGGGTCCCAATGCTATCCAGCTCTACAAAGAACTCGCCAAAAAGCTGGTCGACACCACCGGTGACCGAAGAGCTGGCAGCTTCCTCGCGCAAAGGATTAGTATTGCCATACAGCGGGGAAATGCTGCCAGCATTCTCGGCACCATGCCAAGGGGGCCCCATTTTTTAGATGTATTTTAGGTTTATTTAGTTTTAATTTGTTAGTTTTAATTTAGTGTTATTTATAAGGTTTTTTATTTACCTATTTATTATGTAATTATTGTATTTATCTACCGAATAAAGTTATAATAACGCTTTAATCACATTATATTTTGTACCGGGACGTTTTCTAAAAACTTTGCCAGTTCGCCAAAATAGTTTTTAACCATGTCTGAAGATATTGCTGCCCTGGATCGTTTAATAGATCGTTTATTAGTTATTGACATATTCATTGCGATATTTTATCTGCATGTCTTTCCAAAAACCCGTTGACATAATCTATGCTAGGGTAGTTTTTGTCCGAATGTTTTGTGCTTAATATGCATTGAGTTACATACATTTTTATAATACATCTAAGGTCTGATGTCTGATGTATCTAGCGGGTAGCACCAGTCGCCGCAGATGTTTAAATGTTCTACTAAATTAAATATAGTTCTTCTTCATAGGTTAGTGACGTTGCCCTGCCATGGCGTTTCATTTAACGGTTCTTATGGCGACATAGTACTGATTTTGATGTTATATTTTTCAGCTACATAACTTAAGATTTTGTTAGTAGATGAAACCTCATTGAGAGCTTGTTCTATTATTAGATTGTCATATTTTTTATACCTTTTCGCCCGGGTTTAGTTACGTACTTGCGAGGCATTCTGAAAAACGACCAAATATTAACTTTTTTGTTAAAATGAAAACTATTTAGGCCAAGAAAAATTCAAAATACAAAAATATATAATAGGTACTTAAATTTTTTTGTAGGACTACCTACTCAAAAAAGAACAATATCAATTTTGTCATTCCTTAGGGGTACACGTCACCTAGTTGATACTTAAAGAAAACATGCGTAATAGATTTTACCTTATTTATTTATTTTATTTTATTGCCCAAAATGAAAAAATACAATTGTGCAAAGGGCAGATTTAATGCTATGAAGCATTCCCTACTAGTCTACCTTGTAAAACAATTATATTTTCATGTTGTTAAATTTGCGCATTGAATAAACAAGTAGATACATATCAAAAACATAACAGTAAAAAAATATATGAAGAGTGGTTCAGTATAAAAGTAGCAGCGTATGATATGGTATATTTTTAAAGTGACTGGTTTTTGGTTAAACAGGACAATTTTTTTTGCAATAAACAAAACTTCAAAACAAAAATACGTTCATATTCAATCAAATGATCATGTGGAAGTTTTAGCGTTACTTGTTCCAATGTACCTTTAGTATCTTGAACACTGTGTTCTGGCAGTATTTACCTGATTTTTACCGTCAACAATAAATTTTTCTGTATGCTTAACGAGTCATTTTATGCGTCTTTGAACAGTCTTATTACGAAATAGATATTGTTTAATTGACTTTTCACACCTCATGCTCGTCAAAGACGGATTATTATGTCATATAAACCTTACGAAATGCAAGACACTATTTCCCTTGGCAAAAAGCGGGTTATTATATTGTAGGAAATTTAATTATCAGCCACCGGGCGGTAATGTAATTTCACTTTATTGCTATGACGATAAAGTCTCATTTCGTTAAGCCATATGTGCAAGCCCCGCCCGAAAATCGGTTTGGCCAAGCCCGGCGCGCCGCCCGCCGCCGTCCACCGACTCGATTTTCAAAAACCGTAGCCGCGGGCACCGCAGCCAACTAGATTTGCACGATGTTCATTTGTTAAATCGAGTAGGCTATGACGGCAGAAACAAGTAGCGACAAGTATCCATTTTACGGTATCCATATAGGAGTACATCCGTGGCAGCTTCGCAGTCCGTGACGTAGCGGAGAAGCTTCAAGAATGCCGCCTTCGGTGGTTTGGTCACGTTCGTCGTAGGCCACCTGACTACGTAGGAAACATATGCCTTAACCTAGCCCTTGACGGCCTCCGACCCCGCGGCAGACCGAAGAAGCGATGGCTAGATGTCGTGACGTGAGTGTGAATGGGCTTAAAGTAGAAGATGCCAAGGATCGCGCAAAGTGGAGGAAATGTAGTAGGAAAGCGGACCCTGGCAAGGGCCCGGATAAAACTAGGTAGAAGAAAGAGGATTTTAGCACTATTAATTTGCTGCAATCAATATTATCTACTAAGTATTACTAAGCCTGTTTTTTATTGTCTCGCATAAGGTGAGAAAAGTAGAGTACCTATATATATACCTCGGTAATAAAACTGTTAACAAATCTATTAAACTGGGAGTCCTTCGTTATGTTCAGGATTCAATGTCGCGCCCGTGACATAAAACAGTGCTTTATCCCCTTGGTGTATAATCTACTATTTAATTTGAGGATGCTGAAAGGTATTTATTACTTCGGCGGTTTTGCATTTTTCATCGAAAATGAACTCCCCTACAAAAGTACTTTCAGAGCTTGTAGTAGTGATACATTTGACTGCCTTGAGTAGGAACCAGTTAACTAATGCAACTGTTTTATATTAGATCATATTCTCTAAAACGCAAATCAGCTTATTAAAAAAAATATACTGTTCTAATAGAGCAGTGTATACCAAATGAACATTGGCAAATATCGTTGTTCAAAAAGTCAAAAGTATGTTGCTGTAATAAACGCCTAAATTCACAGAAGCTTGTTTGATTTAATATGATTTTATTTGAACTATAGTATATAAGGATTACTCAAAAATAAGTACTGCATAATAGACATCGATCAGTTCGAAAAGATACACTGCTACTTTTTATCGGGACTACTTCCTACTTAGGTAAGTAAGGTAAAGTAAATATATATACAATAAAAAAATGCCATTAATTTGCTTAGACTTTTATTTTTCACAACCCTAATTTGGTAATGCTAATTTTCCCCATACACAAACCTAAAAACCCCCGCCTTGTTCCAATTATACCTGATGGCGTGCCAATTTCCCCCTTAGCCGTTCCTATTATCAAACAAGTGCTTAATCTAAAACTTTGATTTCTAATGAAATATTGTAATTATTTACCTACTTACTTTTTTATTTCCTTCGACCACAATTCACTATTAAGGTGCGACCAGACCGCAGCTTAAAATACGCTGACGCTGTGACGCGTCGTATGCGTACCGTTTTTAACGCATGCTCCACACACCGCTGCTTAAAATACGCTGACGCACCGTAAATTGATCTGCGTAAAAATCGCAAGAAATATTACATGGAGATCTTATGGGAGACACCACACCGGTGACGTAAAAGACGCAACTGTTTCGTAAATGCAGCGTTTTTTACGCAAAGATTTGCGAATCGGGGTTTCTCGGTTATTGTCGGTAACACTTCGTTTTTCACATAGAGATTATCAGATTCTAGACATACCTTTTAAAAAAGGAGAACATAAAACAGACCATTCAAAAATACTGATTAGCACATCAAATAATCTGAATGCAAAAAAAGGCAAAAACTTGTTTTGGTTTACTCAAATTTGAATGATTAGTTGTGAAAATCTGTATACATACTTATATACATACCTACTCACGCCTGTATTCCCAATAGGGGTCAGAGCACACGTAAGTAATAAATTCCATGTGCCACTTTAAGCAAATATTAGGGCTTTTTCCTTAGTCAGACTTCTACGACACCCACGGGTGGAAAGGGGGTGATGACATTCTTAAGCCGGCACCACACAGCATTTTTTTTTAAATACTATCCTTTAAATATATATATTTTTTTTTATACCACGTCGGTGGCAAACAAGCATACGGCCCGCCTGATGGAAAGCAGTCACCGTAGCCTATGGGCGCCTGCAACCCCAGGGGTGTCACATGCGCGTTGCCGACCCAATAAGAACTTGTTTTGGTATTAATAATAATTTTAATATTATACATCTTCGATTTCATATAATTCGCTAACGAATACACGGAAAAATTAAATAATTTAAAAATAACTAACCTGTTATTCTCAACAGCTTCTAATGCTAATAGAAGAGTTTCTTCCTCATCAGATGACATACACATGTTGCTGTGATGGTTGCAGTTGATCATCTACTTAATATGTTATTTAGGTATCTGAAGCATGATTTTGACGCAGTGTATTTTAAGCTCCGGTTTGGAAGGTTTGCGTCAAAAAAGATTCGCGTGAAGCACGTCACTGCGATTTCGTACCGTCAGCGTATTTTAAGCAGCGGTTTGGGGAGCATGCGTCGAAAACGGTACGCATACGACGCATCACTGCGATTTCGTATCGTGACCGTTTTTTAAGCAGCGGTGTGGTCGCACCTTTATGACTTTATGTTCGATATAACCAGAAGTAAATAAGTTTTTCACAGTATTACTTATTTAAAACTAGAAGTTTTTATGCACATTAAACACGTGCGTTAAAACTTCAAATCGATCAAACATTGAACGAGCCGACCAAACATTGAACGGGTTTTTTTTTTACTGAATTTCCATTGGCAGGTTTAAATTCTCTGTGTAGCCAGTAGCAAAAAATATCGCGCTCGTTCAGAAATTGACGAGTTTATATCCAATGTGTAATGGGAGTAACAGACCAGTTTAGAAAAGCTAATTTTTGTTAGAATTTACCCCGCCATTCCTATTTACCCCGTTTTACGGTAACTTACCGACATGTATTATATGTATACCCCGGGAAAACATTGCAGATGGGAAGAAACAACTTCGAAGATGAGGTGAATAGAAGACTTCAGCTAGGTTGGGCAGCATTTGGAAAGCTACGCCGAGTCTTCACATCGTCGATCCCACAGTGTCTGAAGACAAGTCTTCAGTGCGTCCTACCCGTCATGACGTAAGGAGCCGAAATTCCATGTCGGTAAAAACATACAAAAACTACGAGATGGGACTAAAGGCAATATCAATCTAATCAATTATTATATCTCTGTCGCTATTTTTTTTTTTTTACCTTAAAGACCTTTTTTTTAAAACTTCTGGTGTACGACCTTTTTATTTAATGACATATTCATTATAAGGAAATTTCGACGTTGTCAAGTGCTTACCATATCGCTCTTATCTGAAAATTATTAGTAGATACATTACTATAGAGGACGGGAAACTAAAGGTTATAGGCCAAGTAGATATATCTGGCCGAAGGAATTGAGGCCAGCACGGCAAGCACATCATGGGCGCGGGACGACAAAAACTGCGACATAGAGTTTTCTCGAGCTATGTCACGAATTGGTAGCACAACATGCGCGCGAGATAACGCTGACTCGCGATGATCTATCAAAGCGACATAATTATTTCGCTTGAAAGTCCCACGCGAGATATCCTCAAAATTCGTAGCACAAGTGTACCTTGAGCGATAAAATACATTGCGTTTTAATGTCAAAATGCGACAAATTGTCGTCGAGGTATGAAGGTGTCATTAAAACACATAAAGTTCGTTACGGATTGCAAATTTAAGCTTTCAGTCGAATTGTAGCTATGAGCTCTGCCCGGTAAGCACATCATTGAGCGCGAGATAGCTCGCGCTGCGACAAACCCATGTCGCGGCTGTGAAATTTATATTTCTAGCCGTCATTTTCTCGATTTTGGTAGCACAAGTTAACAGCTCGAGAAATTAGTTCCATGCGAAAGAGTCATCCCGCGGGCGACATAACGAGTGTAGCCATTTATGTGTGGGACTAACTTTTCTTTCCTAGCAACACTGAATCGGTATAAATAATGTTGAATGATGAGTGAACAGCAATCTTTAAAAATGAAACATCTCTAGTCACGATAACTTTGTCTCGTTCACGTAGTATAAAGATTAAAGAGATAGGTCATTTTAATATGAAAATGTCAAAGTGTCATAATAATAATCTGTCACATGACATTTGTAGATTGTGTTTGGTGGCGATATTTTAAATGGCTCATGAACGTAAAATTTAACTTAATTATAGCCTTTTATACTCTTTATACGTTACTTAGGTACTGTGGATGTTAGTTACGATTATTTACATATAAATCGTATATTTCTTTTAATTCATGGTCATGGTTCTTTAATAAAAATGTATGTTATGAATTATATTTCAGTCATCGGAGCCCAATAATAATACAAAGCAAGATACCCGACTCCTTAATCCATCCTCCAAGTTCCAAAATAATATACCTATGACCTAAAAGTAGTTGATATATCGGATATCCTGCATATACCAACTTTATCATTAAGGTCAAGTATGGTCAAGAAAAGTAACACCTTATGTTACATACATCGCGTCTGATAGTATTATGTATAGTAAAAATCATACTACGATTATTTATTTGATCTGCAGGTTATTTTTGCGGAGCTGTCAATAAAGCATGGTATTTATCAATTATTCATACTGTTTAAAGATATGGCGCAAACTGAAGAAAAAGGTTCGCAATCAGCAAATCGGATTCCACAACAGCCATGAATGCGGCTGCTGGGTCGCGCTCTGCGGCTCGTCGTGAACAACAAGAGTACGCTTGGCGCCCGAGCTCGTGGCGCGGCCTGCGTTTGGTTGGGTGGTTTTAAAGCATATCGTTGAAGTTAGAGTCCACGGGTGTATGATATTTTTTCACTATATTTATGAGGTTTCATGTTGTTACAAATTTCACATAGTGGAAGAAATGTAACGCCGTGGACGCGAACTTCCGCGGCAAAGTATAAAAGTGCCCATTCAATTCAGACGATCGTCTACAATAGAGCAGAAATTACAGGCGTTTATTACCTAATTAAATTATTAATATTTTTGTGATTGTAAACTTGTTTGGCTCAACTTCTTTACGATACAAATATTTGTTACATTGAGTATTTAATACATGTTATTATAATAAATACATTTTTTGTAATAAATACATACTGGATTATTTATTATATATGTTTTTATTTGTTTAAAATACTAGTTATTAGCCGTGTGGAGACGGTAGTAAGATTACATTTGTCACCACCCCAACTCTTCCCGTTGGTGTCGTAAGAGTCGGTTAAAGGATTGAAGTGTCATTGTCTATTTATTTATCAATGGGTAGTAGTGTGAGTAGTGTGTCCACTATGAGGGGCAGCAGCATCATCATATTGGACACACTACTCCCGATTATGGGTATATATTAACCTCCTAATGCGTCCATGCGCATAGGCTAAGGAAAGGACATTGCCCATGCAGCCGTGAACTAATAGAGGCTGATCTACCTTTTCCTATATAGATTATGTGTACAAATGCCGCTTTTCTTAATTATATTGTAATTGTAAAATATAGCTGCGTAATTGTACGGTATACTACACAGAACATCGCTATCACAATTAATACTATTATGCATCTTGCCCTTAGATACTTCTATTCAATAGCTATTAGCATTGGTAGGTACGTTAATACTTGTCTTCTTCTTTACAACCGCTACTTTTGAAAATATTACTAGCATTTTTAAAGATTGCTGTTCACTCATCATTCAACATTATTTATACCGATTCAGTGTTGCTAGGAAAGAAAAGTTAGTCCCACACATAAATGGCAACACTCGTTATGTCGCCCGCGGGATGACTCTTTCGCATGGAACTAATTTCTCGAGCTGTTAACTTGTGCTACCAAAATCGAGAAAATGACGGCTAGAAATATAAATTTCACAGCCGCGACATGGGTTTGTCGCAGCGCGAGCTATCTCGCGCTCAATGATGTGCTTACCGGGCAGAGCTCATAGCTACAATTCGACTGAAAGCTTAAATTTGCAATCCGTAACGAACTTTATGTGTTTCTCGACTTTCTCGCCACCTTCACACCTCGAAGACAATTTGTCGCATTTTGACATTAAAACGCAATGTATTTTATCGCTCAAGGTACACTTGTGCTACGAATTTTGAGGATATCTCGGGGACTTTCAAGCGAAATAATTATGTCGCTTTGATAGATCATCGCGAGTCAGCGTTATCTCGCGCGCATGTTGTGATATCAATTCGTGACATAGCTCGAGAAAACTCTATGTCGCAGTTTTTGTCGTCCCGCGTCCATGATGTGCTTGCCGTGCTGTATTGGTAGTTATGAATAATCTGTTTTAGTACATGCGTTCTAAGGCATTACGAGTATTTAATGTTTTAATATTAACTAACTTCGTTTCATTACCGACCCTACAGTCGACACCGTAAGGTCTGAAGACCCATGTGGTTCAATAGAGAATCAAATGCTAGTAATATTTTCAAAAGTAGCGGTTGTAAAGAAGAAGACAAGTATTAACGTACCTACCAATGCTAATAGCTATTGAATAGAAGTATCTAAGGGCAAGATGCATAATAGTATTAATTGTGATAGCGATGTTCTGTGTAGTATACCGTACAATTACGCAGCTATATTTTACAAGTACAATATAATTAAGAAAAGCGGCATTTGTACACATAATCTATATAGGAAAAGGTAGATCAGCCTCTATTAGTTAACGGCTGCATGGGCAATGTCCTTTCCTTAGCATATGCGCATAGCCGCATTAGGAGGTTAATGATGTCCACTATGATGATGCTGCTGCCCATCATAGTGGACGCACTACTCACATTAACTAAATACCCATTGATAAATAAATAGTCAATGACACTTCAATCCTTTATCCGATTCTTACGACACCAACGGGAAGAGTTGGGGTGGTGACAAATGTAATTTTACTACCGTCTCCACACGGCTAATAACGCGTATTTTAAACAAATAAAAATATATATAATAAATAATCGAGTATGTATTTATTACAAAAGCTGTATTTATTATAATAACATGTATTAAATACTCAATGTAACAAATATTTGTATCGTAAAGAACAGTTGAGCCAAACAAGTTTACAATCATAAATATATTAATAATTTAATTAGGTAATAATTAAACGCCTGTAATTTCTGCTCTATTGTAGACGATCGTCTGAATTGAATGGACACTTTTATACTTTGCCGCGGAAGTTCGCGTTCACGGCGTTATATTTCTTCCACTATGTGAAATGTGATTTACTAACATAAATTGTAACAACATGAAACCTCATACATATAGTGAAAAAATATCATACACCCATGGGCTCTAACTTCAACGATATGCTTTAAAACCACCCAACCAAACGCAGGCTGCGCCACGAGCTCGGGCGCCAAGCGTACTCTTCTTGTTCACGTAGAGCTGCAGAGCGGGACCCAGCAGCCGCCTTCATGGCTGTTGTGGAATCCGATTTGCTGATTGCGAACCTTTTTCTTCAGTTTGCGCCATATCTTTAAACATTATGAATAATTGATAAATACCATGCTTTATTGACAGCTCCGCAAAAATAACCTGCAGATCAAATAAATAATCGTTGTATGATTTTTACTATACATAATACGGTCCATTCATCCTTACTTGTCTTATCTAGTAAACAATTTTCTAACCTAAAAGTACACGTCTTCTGTTGTAAATTGCCGTTTTCTTGATAAAAAATTAAGCAATTTTCTAATCACTACGGACGGACTGCACAAATACGAACTCAGGTATTTTGGTATAGCCAAATATGGCAGTTTACAACAGAAAACATGCACTTTTAAGTTAGAAAGTTGTTTACTAGATAAGACAACTAAGGATGAATGGACCTATCAGACGCGATGTATGTAACTTAAGGTGTTACTTTTCTTGACCATACTTGACCTTAATAATTAAGTTGGTATATGCAGGATATCCGATATATTTATCAACAACTTTTAGGTCATAGGTATATTGTTTTGGAACCTGGAGGATGGATTAAGGAGGCGGGTATCGGGTACGAAAACGAAACCCTCATATTTCCATCATAAATTTAAATGATTTGTACAAGCTTTCATCGAAATACCTGCTGGTAATTCGAAGACCCGATATATTTATTTTTTGGAGTTTGACCCAATTTAGGTACTTCATCTTTTCCGGATCCACATTCTCCCTCTGAAAACTATGGGTTTAGTTCAACGACATCTTGCTCTGTATTATTATTGGGCTCCGATGACTGAAATATAATTCATTCATAACATACATTTTTAATAAAGAACTATTAAAGAAATTAAACTAATAAGTGTGGGTTTTCTTGTTTAATAACAATTAACATAAATTATCTTGAGTATAATTACTACAAAAGTTCTATTTTTTAACTCCCTCCAAAACCAGAATCTGACAGTACTTTTTAAAAAGTCATCATGACCACAGACAAGAACCAGAGAGTTTAGGCTAAGTGCATACATTATCATATCAATATAAGGCCATAAACATAATACAAGTATAATGTTTCTTACAACTCGGCCATCCATTATAATTTAGTGAGCCCTCTCACTAACTACATGTACTGTTAGATACAAAAGAGCATGACGAATTCCAGAATGGATTCGTCCTAACATAGATAATCTTATACTAGTACACTTAAAATTTCCAAGCAATCAACAACAAGTAACTTTAAATTTGGTTGGTCAGTTATCACAAAGACTTCTTGAGAATAAGGAGTAACATTTTACTTTTATTAACAACACAAACAGTAATGATTTATGCAATTGATTAGTCTGAGACTCAATTTTTTTATATAATAAACTTTAACAAAGAACATGTGGTACACACTTTGCTATAACCTAAGATCATTAATATCATCGTCACTAACAATAGTTAACTTAATATTTCGAATTAAGTTTTTATTTTTACCTAAGTATTTATTCACAGATCATAATATAATGGATTCGTCCTAACATAGATAATCTTATACTAGTACACTTACAATTTCCAAGCAATCAGTAACAAGTAACTTTAAATTTGGTTGGTCAGTTATCACAAAGACTTCTTGAGAATAAGGAGTAACATTTTACTTTTATTAACAACACAAACAGTAATGATTTATGCAGCTGATTAGTCTGAGACTCAATTTTTTTATATAATAAACTTTAACAAAGAACGTGTGGTACACACTTTGCTATAACCTGAGATCATTAATATCATTGTCACTAACAATAGTTAACTTAATATTTCTAATTAAGTTTTTATTTTTTACCTTAAGTGTTTATTCACAGATCATAATTTATAATATCAGACTGAACTACAATAAAAGCTATAAAATATCTCAATGCAATTTTGTCATATCACTCATTGGAAACTTTCTGCAAACTTAATAATAAGAGTGTATAATCATGACTTTTTGTTACAATACTTATAATGTTTATCTGATATATACATATGTATTTTTTTAAATGTTTTATTAATCACAGCCTGCTTTAGATAGTCTGCCAAGATCTGAGATAATACCTAAACACTCATGGCCTGCTCCAGACAGTCTGCCCCAAGGGCCTGCTCTAGACAGTCTGCCAAGATCTGAAGATACCTGAACACTCATGGCCTGCTGTAGACAGTCTGCCCCAACGGCCTGCTCTAGACAGTCTGCTAAGATCTGAAATTACCTGAACACTCATGGCCTGCTCTAGACAGTCTGCCTCAACGGCCTGCTCTAGACAGTCTGACAACATCTAAAATTATCTGAACACTCATGGCCTGCTCTAGACAGTCTGCCTCAACGGCCTGCTCTAGACAGTCTGCCAACATCTAAAATTATCTGAACACTCATGGCCTGCTCTAGACAGTCTGCCTCAACGGCCTGCTCTAGACAGTCTGCCAACATCTAAAATTATCTGAACACTCATGGCCTGCTCTAGACAGTCTGCCTCAACGGCCTGCTCTAGACAGTCTGCCAACATCTAAAATTATCTGAACACTCATGGCCTGCTCTAGACAGTCTGCCTCAACGGCCTGCTCTAGACAGTCTGCCAAGATCTGAAGTTACCTGAACACACATGGCCTGCTCTAGACAGTCTGCCTCAACGGCCTGCTCTAGACAGTCTGCCTTAATGGCCTGCTCTAGACAGTCTGCCTTCACGGTCTGCTCTAGACAGTCTGCCAAGATCTGAAATTACAAGAACACTTATAGTACTTATAGCTTATTCCCAGAACTTTAGTTACATCATCATCATCATCATCATATCAGCCGAAAGACGTCCACTGCTGAACATAGGCCTCCCCCAAAGATTGCCACAATGATCGGTCCTGCGCCACCCGCATCCAGCGGACTTCTGCGACCTTCACCAGGTCATCGGTCCAGCTTGTGGGGGGCCTACCCATAGTTAGTTACATACCTCTTTAATTTTATATAAATATCAGTTCTCAATAATTGTTGTATTACATTAATTATCTAATTATCACATTACAAATCATCATCATCATCATCATCATCATCAGCCTATGTTAGTCCACTGCTGGACGTAGGCCTCTCCTATTAACTATATGTATAGACGCATTAGGAGGTAAATGCCCATAATCGCCACGCTGGGCATTACAAATACCAGAAAAATATTGTTTAAATGTAGATATGTCACAATGATCACTGGATACAGGCTACATCAGTTTTCTAACTGCCTGCCTGCTTATTAAATAAATAATAATAATAAATAATAAAGATATGAACAGATTACTCATCTTTATCGGTAAATTCCCTTCTCTCGCTATGTTTGCCCATGCTTGTCCAATAACTAAATCAAAGTAATTTCTTATATCTCTTCAGACGGTAACTTATCAACTTCCATACAATATATCCTTTTAATATATCACTGTAATTTCACATCAGTGCAGTAAATTGTTTTTTTTTCATAGTAATATAACTCTAGACTCATTGTATTTTATCCTTTTAGACAGCATTTCAGTCAGTAGCTCAGCATAACCATCACTATTTGGAAATGAACTCATCGATTTCTGTATCCATTCACACCAAGAAAATAGCATAGTGGGCAGAGCCTGATTCATTTAACAGATTCTCACTATTGCCATCGTGTTGTAGAGGTGAAATATCATCAGCAGTGCGCTGCTCAAGCAAAAACGGCGTACGAGCACTACCTTCACGATAACTTCGTCTTGTGGAATCTTTATCGCGTTTTGAACACCTTTGAAAACGCACATAACAAGATGTTCACGTTTTCGTTTCCTTGATCGTGATCTGCTGTCTTCATCAGTGTCTTTATCGTTGCTGTTATTCATATTTGGTGTTCGTATTTCTTCGTATTATCGGTTCAGTTACTTTAGTACACAAAATTTCCGAGCGAGTTGACACGTGAATTGTTTTATGCCACTTCTGAACTAAAGAAATCAAACTAATAAGTGTGGGTTTTCTTGTTTAATAACAATTAACATAAATTATCTTGAGTATGATTGTACTACCAAAGTTCTATTTTTTAACTCCCTCCAAAACCAGAATCTGACAGTACTTTTTAAAAAGTCATCATGACCACAGACAAGAACCAGAGAGTTTAGGCTAAGTGCATACATTATCATATCAATATAAGGCCATAAACATAATATAGGTACAAGTATAATGTTTCTTACACTATGTACATGAATTTCAAAAAATATACGGTTTAAATGTAAATAATCGTAACTAACATCCACAGTACCTAAGTAACGTATAAAAGAGTATAAAAGGCTATAATTAACTTAAATTTTACGTTTATGAGCCATTTAAAATATCGCCACCAAACACAATCTACAAATGTCATGTGACAGATTATTATTATGACACTTTGACATTTTCATATTAAAATGTCCTATCTCTTTAATCTTTAAACTACGTGAACGAGACAAAGTTATCGTGACTAGAGATGTTTCATTTTTAAAGCTTGCTGTTCACTCATCATTCAACATTATTTATACCGATTCAGTGTTGCTAGGAAAGAAAAGTTAGTCCCACACATAAATGGCAACACTTGTTATGTCGCCCGCGGGATGACTCTTTCGCTTGGAACTAATTTCTCGAGCTGTTAACTTGTGCTACCAAAATCGAGAAAATGACGGCTAGAAATATAAATTTGACAGCCGCGACATGGCTTTGTCGCAGCGCGAGCTATCTCGAGCTCAATGATGTGCTTACCGGGCAGATAGAAATACGCGGCCAGTAACCTTGTTTCTCGCAGAGATTTGTATAGTGCTTTTCTCAAACTTGCAATGTAATAAAAAATCGATAGTGATTTTCACAGTACACAAACAAATAAGACAAAGAACGAAACGAATCTACACGTCAATTTTTTTTTAAACTATTATAAATAATTTTTTACCCGGTGACATTGACATTAGTTCTTTTTTTTCCGGTGAAATGCCAAGATGTACCTACTGTTATTTGCTGATAAAGACAATATTGTTGACGTGGGCAAATATAAGCACTTTTTTGGATTCCGGCATCAACTCGTCACACCAAAATTTTGTTCTAATCGGTCATACTGCCAAAAGCAATAATATTTGTTTCAACCCGTCACGAGTAAATTTAGTTCTATTTGGTCACGTAGTATTTTTGTAGCATTTGGTCACACTGAAAATCTGTTCCTATTCGTCATCCCGTCAATAAGTTCTAACTGGTCACAAGGAGAATAGGTACGTAGATTTCGCTACCCGCCAATATTGTGATACAAAGCGGTGGCTATGGCGAAAATCATATCCCGTTACGCTGTACAGTCAGCAACAAATATATAAATACCAGCAGCAGAAGTATGCATATTAATAAAAGTTAGTTATAGTAGGTACTTAACTCATTCGCGGACACACTGACGTCATAGCTGTCATAGGCCAAAGGAAACAAATGACTACGCGACGGCTACAGCCGTACTGTCCGGGAACGTGTTAAGATATTGATATTACATTCGTGTACATATATTTTTTTGCACGTTGGCTGTAGTCAGATCTTTGTTGCTGACTGTGCCTATACAACATAGGGATTAACATGTGATATGCAAACTATTTCTTGTCTTCGTTTCCGTTACTGGCAATTAGTAATGTAATCTAATCTACATGACATTGCCCCTTTTATGTCATATGGTTATAGAATATAGATTGCATTTCTTTGGAAAGTCTGAATCTAATTCACTAATACTTATTTAATAAAATGACTGATATAAATTATATAGACAGTGAAAGAAATTGTAAACTTTTACTTTGCGACGGCTATAGGTACCGATTTCATAGAACCAACATAAAAAGTGAAATATCTATTTGGAGATGTGCAAATCGTAAAATTTGTAGTGCAATGATTAAATTAGCTAAAGGCGATGTAATTATTAATAAAACTTCACATGACTGTGCCGCTAATAGTGCAAAAAACGAAGTATTGTTATGTTTACAGAAAATAAAAGATAGTGTGAAAGAAAATTTTGAGCCAATACAGGAAATATACGAAAACTGTATAACTCCATTAATACAAAGAGGTATAAATCTTTTAGAAGATATTCCAGATTTCTCACAGATTAAACCAAAGTTATACAGATGGAGGCTGAAAGAAAATAATTTGACGACGACAAGATTTCGTCATACTGCTGACGTCATAATTCCCGAGAGGCTAAGAAGTAATTTATTTTATGAAGATTTGCTAGAAGACGATAAAATTACAATATTTATGTCCTCTGCAGCAAGATCGGAGATAAATAAATGCCATACATTCTTTGGCGATGGGACATTTTCAAGAGCTCCTGCCCCCTATCCTCAATTGTATACTTTCCATTGTGATACTAGAGGAGCTGAAAGCAGTACCAATATAATTCCAATTATTTTCGCTCTTCTGCCCAACAAGGAAGCAGAAACCTATATTCGTTTTTTGTCTATCCTTAAGAAAAAACTTCCGTTATTTAAACCAACTAATTTCAAAATTGATTTCGAAATGTCAATGTTTAAAGCTATTGAAACAATTTTTCCTACCGCTAGAATAAGTGGATGTTATTTCCACTATTCCCAAGCAATAATGAAATATGCAAAAAAACTGAAGCTACGTGAAAACTCTGAATATAAAAAGTTTGTATTCTTATGTTTACAACTGCCTTATTTACCATCTGTGTTTATACCTGAAGGATGGCTCTCTATATCTGAAAACCTTACAGAAAGCATATATGTATATCAACAAATTTAAGAATTACTTACCGATTGGTGGATGTCTAATAAATTGATTAGAACTATTTCATGTTATGGTGAAAAACACCTGACAAATAACCCAGTAGAGGGTTGGCACAGTCGGATTAATAAAAAAGTGGCCAAGAAACCAAATATTATGAATTTTAAACAAAAAATTAATAATGAAATCGCTGTACAAGACTTTAAATTACATAAAATGAAATATCATAATTTAGTGGAAACCAGATCGAAAACATACCTCTTAAAACAACATAAAATAAACATATTGGTAGAAAAATGTATTCATGATAAAGTCACTGTTTACGAGTGTTTAAATAAGATACGGCGTTTGAAGAGTAAAAACAAAATGAAGTAATGTTTTGTGTTAAATATGTATAAGAATGAGACTTTAAGTTTTGTATACGAAGGTAAGAACATTTTATGTATTGTTATAATTAAAATTAATACATTATAAATTATGTTGTTTTTGATTTAATACATTATTTTTATGGTTTATTTACAGTGAGCCAATACGGACCACAAGCTTTCTTTTAGGCAATCATTATAAAAATAAACAATAAAACTAGAAATAAGGATTAACTATTTTATTAACGCAGTTACATAGAGAAATTATAATTCAAAAGTAAAAATAAATCTTTAGGCCTGGCTAAGGTGTAAAGCTAATGTAACGCAGAAGAAACAGTAAGTAGGTAAAACGAGTTCTAATACACTTTTAAATGTATTGACGACATCCAGTGTAAGATCGTCGTCAATAACTTGTGTAGTTATTGCAGCGGATGAAATGAAATAATCCCAATCATCGGTATCCATGTGATCGACACATAATTTTGCGTCAGGCGGCAAATATAATTTAAATTTCCTTAACAACATCGCCTTGTGCAATTCCGAAGGCCGGTGGAGATTCTCTTCATAGCAGCTATTTACAATACATTTATTTTCTTGCACCAATACTCTCTGCAACAGGTATTCGTTTTCCATTTTATACTAAATTCACGCACAAAACACAAGCTTTCTGACGTCTAAGTGAAGTTCTTATTTCTTTAAATTGAATGTCATAACCATAGCCATAAGCTACACACCTATTTGACTGTTATTTATTATTTATATCCATGAAAGAGTTTCAAAAGAAGATTCTATATTCTCCTTGTGACCAGTTAGAACTTATTGACGGGATGACGAATAGAAACAGATTTTCAGTGTGACCAAATGGTACAAAAATACTACGTGACCTAATAGAACTAAATTTACTCGTGACGGGTTGAAACAAATATTATTGCTTTTGGCAGTATGACTGATTAGAACAAAATTTTGGTGTGACGAGTTGATGCCGGAATCCTTTTTTGCAGAAGGCACCTTCAAATCGTGTCCACGGCCCTTTCGGCAACTGTACACCATACATGCCCATTATTTTATGCGTTAGTGCACAACAAAGATGTGAAAACGTACGAGATTATGATATCGTTAATAAAATTTGAAATAAATAACCCTCCCTTCTTTCGGCAATCGGTAGAAAATACATAGAACCCCGAAAAGATAACGGTAGATTATGAATTTGCTGCTATAAATCATTCCAAAATATCTTCTCACAAACTATAACCACTAATTGGAGTTCGAGCCAAAGAAACTACGACAGATCGACGTTACTGTCAAAGTCTCTTATGTCATTGTCAAATAACGTTTTCAGGTTTCGACAACCATTTTGTCATTTATTTATTTAAAATAATTCCTAATAAATAGATTACATACCCCTGTAATGTTTGTACGCCTTTTTGTTTAATATGGCTGTCATAACTAGGATTTTCTAAAAAAACACGTAAATACCTATAAACTTTTCTTTTCTCTAAACTAACATTGATATGACAAAATTTTATTGCAAAGAACTTAAAATGATAAGAGCCTATTTTAAAAACAAGTTGACTTACCAGTGAACACAAACGACAGCGTGCCATATTTATTAAGATAGTATGGGTAAATTACGGATTAAAATTATGGGAAAGAAATTTGGAAATGTAAAAAGAAAGCACCTTTTTGTGTTTTATTTTTTATTTCTCGTCTTTATCACTTATCCTCCTGAGTTCTGGGTAAAAATCGAGTACGCTCCCATAAAAGTCGAGAGTCCTTTATAACACCATAAGTGTTGAGCTACTTACTGTCGCTCATTTAAGGTTTAGAAGGAGATACTCTAAGAAGTATATTTTAAGCATTTTTTTACAAAAAATATTTGGGCGTCATAAAGCCTCTCGGCTTTTATGTGACTAAGATTATATGTATACTAAATCTGGGAAATATGTGTCATTTTGTATGAAATAAGCGATCATTCTCTGCAGATCCATCATGTATCTACTGAGAATTTTTTTTCTCAATTGATCCAATTTTCAAAAGTGTGGATCTACTGAATAGTACTTTTCTCGCTAGATCCGTTAATTGGAAAGATTTAAAAACTATAGATTTACTGAGAAACTTCATTCTTATTAGATCCAAGTATGGATCTATTATATATTGACTTTATTGATAGAAGTGACATAGAACATCAGTGGGAATACAAATTGTATAAAAAGAAGTATAAACCTATAATTTTGATTAGCCAGTAATACAATATACTCCTTCGTAATCAAAATAAAAATTACAAGGTTAAACCTATTCCTTTTACACAATTCTGATGCTTTATAGGTACTAATGGCTTAGTAAGAGCATCAGCCCACATCTCCGAGGTAGGGGTGTAAATGACATTAATAATTTTGTTATTCAATAAGTTCAAACATTAACCGCCTCAGAAACACAGCATCCTTCGCCGCACTCGCCAAACATAAAAATTCCGCTTCAGTTGATGAAATAGCAGTGGTAGATTGCTTTTTACTCTCCCATGTAATAGTTCCGCCGGACATCGAGAAGTAAAATCCCGTATAGGATCGACGATCTACAGGGCAATTGGCCCAATCCGCATCTGCATAACCATGTAGATTTCCACCTCCTTTCCTGTAAATAATACCCATATCGATAGTACCTTTTAAATACTGTAACACTCGTTTAGCGGCAGTCCAATGAATTTTATCGTATTTAGTGTTAAATTGACTTAAATACGACGTCACGTAAGCGATATCTGATCTCGTATTAACAGCCAAAAACATCAACGAGCCAATTAATTGTTGATATGGATAAATTGAAGATTTGTTTACATTACCATCTTCGCACGGTAACAATTTTTTCAGTTCTAATGGCGTAGGCACAGACTTGCAATCCAACATATTGAACTTTCGCAGCAAATCCTTGATGTACGTTGCTTGGGATAATTTAATCTCATCAGGTTTACTATTGATATTTAAACCTAAATAATAACTCAATGGGCCTAGCACTTTCAAGCTAAAATATTTCTTTAAGTCAGTTATGACGTTGTCTAAAGTTTTATTTTCTTTATAGAATATGACAATGTCATCGACATGGAACGCGAGTATTATAAACTCGTTACCAAACTTTTTAGTGTAAATGCACGATTCAGAAGGAGTTTGATTGAAACCTATACGAAGCAAAATTTCGGTTAATTTTTTAAACCACGCCCTAGACGCTTGTTTAAGGCCATAAAGCGAACGCTTTAGTAGGCAAACTTTACCTTCTTGCCCAGGTTTAGCAAATCCTTCCGGCTGACTCATGTACACCTCCTCTTCCAGATCACCGTTTAAAAACACTGTATCTACATCTAAATGGTGCATCTTCATACCTTTTTCTGCAGCTAGCGCGAACAGCATACGCAGAGAAGAATTCCGAACAACTGGAGAGAATGTTTCCGAGTAATCAACACCATATGTTTGATTATAGCCTTTGGCTACCAGCCGCGCCTTATATTTAATAACGTCACCATGTGCATTTTTCTTCAGCTTATACACCCACTTGCAGGGTATGACCATGACAGTCGGGGATATGAATAAAAGCTCGACATCCAAAAACACGTAGATGAGACAAATTTGGTTTCTTACCATACCACACCTCGTACGCCGTCTTGCCATCAAGAGCACGATGAGGCGATCTATTCTTGAGATACACAGCTGCTTCAACAGAATCTTGCCAATAGGCCGGAGAAAGAGAGCTTTCAGAGAGCATTGATCTGACTTTCTCCATTATAGAGCGATTCGTTCTTTCACTAATCGAGTTTTGCTGGGGACTGTATGGAACTGTTGTTTGATGGTGAATTCCTTCACCTTGTAAATTGTTAGATAATTCATTATTGATATACTCCTTTCCGTTGTCACTCTTCAGCGTCTTGATTTTGTTTCCCGTTTCCCGCTCCACTGCGGACTGGAAAATACAAAACATTTTCTTTACTTCAGCCTTTGAAGAAATAAAGAAAGGGAAAGTCATACGAGAAAAATCGTCTATAAAAAATAAAACATATTTATTGCCTTGAAATGAAGTTTCAGGCAGCGGACCACAGACGCCAGAATGGGTAAGCTCTAAAACTGAAGTTGACCTTTTATGTGAAACCTTTTTAAAGGGTTTACGACTTTGTTTACCTTCAATGGAGGGGATGCATGGCTCCTTGTCTACCGCTGTGTAGTCAACGCCTACAGTGTGTCCCTTCTTTAATTGATCCATTCCGATGCGGCACAGGTGTCCTAAACGTCTATGCCAAAGCTTGAAGCTAGACACATCGGAGTGTGTTTCAAAAGCGGATAATTGACGAGGTGGGTTGACCGTACAGTCTAAAGAATACAGTCCACCACAAACAGAACCATGTAAAAGTATATCTCCACTACAAGTAAAAGCATCAAAATCATAAAAATTACAACCAGCTTTATCAAAAACTACACTCGACATTCTTTTATTATTAAGTATTAAAAAATAATGACTCAGACAGAGCACTAGTCACGATGACAAATTATGTTATTTTTAAAAATATGTTACAAAAGAGGATCAGGACATAATACGAGAAAGGTGATATTGAAACTTTTGAAATTATTACTTTTTTCCTAAGCTCCTACCGAACTTTTCCAAATAGAGGCATTAATAAAATCAATATAAATATAATTTTTATGAACTATCCTTTTACATTAATTTATTGTTTTAGAACCAACATATCATAAGACAGAATGAACATTGCGAATCATGCGAACCTGATTATGTAAATAATTGCATTGAAGGTATTACACGATTACTGCAATGAGGCCGCACAAGGTAGAGAACCTGCTCCTCACATTTACAAAAAGGCACTTGCTCATATTGAAAGCAAAGGTTAGCATTTGGCATCTAATAAACCAGTTCCTACTTTTGATCAAAAGAAATCAGGGATATATCGTCAGAGAAACAAGTTGGCTGAAGTTAAAAAAACTAAAGCAAAGTGTCCAGAAGAGGTAGAAATACCTCGGCTGCCCAACGCAGAAATCAAGTATCTCGAAATTTATCACAAACATTATATTTTTCAGGATTTTAATTTTCTTTTAATAATGAATAGTTTTGTAGTTACAGAAGTTTCAAAAATCCAAGTATCTATTTTCAACGGGTTATTCTACGCTAAAGTCAAGTATATACCCTAATTCTATCTTGAAATCAAGTATCTTGCGAAAGATACTTATAAATAAGCGATACTTATAAAGCGTAGAAATATTGATATAGATCGCTAAGTTACTTGACTTTAGCTTAGAAATTTTCATTTTATTAGGATACCAAAACCTTATATTTATACTTAAGTATTTGAATTTCGGGTAGAAATTGTCCTGTGGTACCTTTTTTAAATTAAACTAATGAATCTGCCTGTTTTTTCATACGTTTGTCAGTAAGTGTTATTTAAGTGCTTATTTTATTATCTGATAACTGAAGTCCCAAGTAACAAAAGCGAATCTAAAAAGGGGATATTAGATATCTAATAGACTTCGATTTGATTGTCTACCATAAGAGTAAAATATCCCCCAAGCTATCTTCAATAACGCTTATAGATAGTCTATAGTAAAGTGGGCACAACCTTGTAACTATTCATAAGAATCCCTCTAGAATACACGAATAGACAGAGTTCAGAGTTAAACATTTTCAAATAGTCTTAAGGCATTCTTCTAGAGTCTTTCTATACTATTTATAGACCACAATGTGCACTAGTAGATGGTTAATAGATAAACTGTAGACATAAACAGAAGTACTTACCTGAGAAGTTTTAAAACCAAATGAACTCAACCCTACCAGCTTTAAGAAAGATTTTAATAGAAATAGACAACGATACGTATAATGGCGCAGATCTCAATAGAATTATGCTAAGGTTACAACATGGCGTGACAAATTTCTAACTTCTTATTTCATGCGCTTAGTTTTCATCGGCTAATACTGATACCTAAACATGCAAAACTTAGTGCGGATGAAAGTCTCTCGCGGAATTTGTGTAAAACTCTCTTTAAATAAGAGCGCCCGCTTGAAATGTAATATTTAATAAATAATTAACCAAATTTAAAAATATTTTAGTAAAAATTTTTTTTTGGATTGTTTTTATATGTTTAAGCCATTTGTTTTATTCATAAAATATAGTATATTAAGAAATATAGGATGATTATTAGAGAGAATACATTCATAAAAGTACAAAAACAAGCCAAAAAATAGTTCGCTACAATAATTTCACAAAATATTAGGCAGTAAAAATGGCGTCTAGTTAAACTTGTCTATAAAAATGATTTCTTTAGAACAAACTTTCTAAAGAATAATCTGTAGTATAGGTCTAGAAAATGACAAGACTATTTTTACTTTTTGCATACTAAAGTTCCTAGTCGAGGAATAAACTGGTTTATGAGTGGTTTAAGATTACCTATAAACTGACATTTTTGTATACTGTTTTCACTTCTCACAGTATTTCTAGGCATCCAGCAGAAAACTGGCATTTTGATTGCGTTACGAATCATGGATTGTTTATGTTGGATTTGGATGGTTTAATGCAGAACCAATAAAAGAAAACAAACGACTTTAAAATTTGCAATATATTATTATGCTAATAACTAGACTGATGGCATTTATGTGATTTTATTGAAATAAGTGAGAATTCAAATTTAGCGCTTTTGGACGTAAGTAATCCATCAATGTAAATATCAATATACACTATTTTGCTTTCTGAGAAATTTATTATTTAGTCCATGATGCCAGTATTCACCATTACCGATTTTTAATTTCTATTGTTTTTGGGGTTTGCCGGCCCCGTATTATAAAGTCACAAGTTACAGGACGCGTTTTATAAAGTTACATTTTACAATTTTGCTGTTTGCCTCTCTTTCTAGCCAATAAAATAAGTGCGTGCGTTAGAGAGATAAACAGCGAAATTGTAAAATGTAACTTCATAAAACGCGACCCAGGTGTCTTATAAATACACAACTAACATCTACTGGCGAGATGGACATCATTATTTAAAAAATAAAAACTGTCATAAGTAATCGTATCCTTATACGAAAATCAGGCCTGCTACCGTGAAAATCGAAATTCGTAATATTCGAGGATGTCACTCCAACGAAGGCGTCATTATGGTAAGGCCACGACATTGGTCTAAGGCGACCGTCGATCGGCTTAGCGGAAAACCATACGTGCGAGAAGGAGTTCCCATATCGGCATCCCGCTCCAACTCATGGGTTCGCTCGCCTGTCGTGGCCTGGACTTTAGAGTGAGAGAGACAAATCCTCGAAATTTGCGAATTTCGACGTTCACGGTGCAAAACAAAAAGAAAAAATGGAATATCTCGGCCATGATGTTCTACATTTGCGTAGAGTTCATCCGCTCGTTGAAGTCGTACGGCGTAAGTCCAAATTTATTTGGGGCGGAAACGGCTTCGCTCAACGCTACCGGAGTACAGTCAAGGGGCATTAATATATTATACATACAACTTTAGACCTTATGGTCTTATGTAAAAAAGTGTAGTCATAGTCAGCAGCGCTACCGCAAACTCGGAAATCCGCCAATTTCGATCATTTTTCTTTGTCACTCCAATAACGCCTTCTTTGGAGTGACAAAGACAAATCCTAGTTTGTGGAATTCGGAGTTCGCGGTAGTTGGCCAGGGAATTAATGAATTAAACATTATTCCTCCTGGAATATGTGTGGCTGCTCCCGCGTTTTTGCTTCTGCAGCTGTGGCTGGGTCGCATCCCACGAAGGCGGGACGGTCGTTGCACCGTCATTTGGGGACGGCGTTGAGAGGCTGTTGAAGGAAAATTAGCCATGGGCATGGCGAGAGAGAATATACTGGCCAGGCTACAAATAATCTCTCAGAAAGCGAATCATTTCAGTAGTATTACGAGCGAACGTATGTTGTAAACGAAATGCGGTTACAGGCAGCTACAAGTGCAGTTTTCTCAGTTGGGTTCCCTCTATCTGGCATAATTTATTTTGTCCGAAACGCTTAGGACATAACAGACTTGGCATAATCTATTTTGGCATAATTTTAATGAGGCAGAAACATCACTTGGCATAAATAATAATATTTCGAACATTATTTTGTCCGAAACTATCTTGGCATATTATTATTTACGCCGAGTATTATAAGACAGAAATTAGATTTGCATATTTTTTTTTGGTATATATCATATGATAGGTTTCTTAAAATAAGTTTACGCTTTCTTTACCAATAATTTGATAAGTGGAATACTTTCAAAAATAATAACCCAGAAAGTCTAAAAAAATGTGTCTCCACCCCTTAATTTTCTATCGGCAGGTCTAAAAAATGTGACAAAATATCAGAAATATGCGACATGCATCATGTCGCATATTGCATGCATTGCATATTGCATGTCTACTCGCAACATGATTTTGAACATATTCGATTTAGTTGTTTTAGAAAATTCGACAAAATACGTTTTATAACAAAAGCAAAAAGACGTAACTGACTCATTTTCTCCTATACTATATTTTATTACATTAGTATATTTTAGTACAATGCAACAAACCTAAAATCAAGCATGTGATGACTTGCTTGTTTTTAACCGACTTCAAAAAAAGGAGGAGGTTCTCAATTTTTTTTTTTTTTTTGTATGTATGTTACCTGATATCTCCGAGAATAGTGAACCGATTCTAAAATTTCTTTTTGTGATCGAACGTGTATTACCCCGAGATGGTCCCATTGGCACCAACTCGGGGTCTGATGATGGGATCCTGGAGAAATCGAGGGATCTCTTCAAATGTTATAGGTACATGTATGGCGCTTTTGGTAATTTTCATTCATTTACAAGAATTTGCATTCAGAAAATAGGATTTGAGGAAACCAATGATGGAAACAAGTCGGGAATCTTGGAGAAACCGGTTGAAGTCGGTTTTTTAAATTTTTAATTTGGTGATTATTACGTTGACGGTTGTTCCCAAAATGTGGGTGTGCGACAAAGCTGAAAACATTTCTTTTTATTTGTGATTAACCTGAGCAATAAAAATAAAAATCATCAAAAAATTTACATTGTAGTGTTAAACGCCATGACAATTAATTGGAATTAATTTTGAGTTTATTTGTCGATGAAAAATTTGCTGTAAAATTTGATAAAATGGACATACTTGTATTTGACTTTGAGCAGCCGCACTGTTAATGATATCTTGCATAATAAAAAACGGCTATTATTAATGCTATAATTTAACTAGTAAACATGTAATCAAGAAATGTCTAAAAAAAAAAACGTTTTTTCGCTCTACTGTAAAATTTGACAAAACACAGATACTTGATTTCTGCATAGGGCAGCCGACCTAACCAGTACGAGTATGGTGACTTTTTACTTGAAGATTATTCGGAAAACGGTATGCGAATTGTCATATTTAGTTCAAAAGACGCTCGAAAGCGACTAACTCAGTTAACAAATTACTTTATGGATGGGACGTTTCAATCTTTTCCAAGGCTTTTCCGACAGGTATATATTATTCAAGCAGATATTGGTAGCGACCGTAATGGTACAAACATAGTGCCATTACTGTTTGCTTTCATGAGTCGTCTAACAACAGAGGCATATGCTGTCCTGTTCAACTTAATCAAAAACAAAATTCCGGACTGGCAGCCCAAGGTAGTAACAATTGATTTCGAAAAAGCAGCTATGATTGCACTGTCAAAATTTGATCTAGTGATTCAAGGTTGTCACCGTCACTTCTCTGATGCCCTAATTCGTAACGCGTAAGCTTTGGGCGTCAAGAAAAATAAAAACAACGGGAGGATAATTTCTTTATGTAGTACTTAAACTTGCTTTACTTCCTGAAAATAATATTGAAGACGGCTGGAATTACATTAAAAATGAAAATTCGCAAAATCAGGACAAGCTAACTAAATTTCTAAGTAACTTTCACAAAAACTGGATGAACGACCACTATTATAGAATCTGGTGTGTTTATGGACTACGCCCCATCGCACAAACAATAGCGTAGAAGGTTGGAACTAGGGAATGCAATCCCGCATGAGAATCTCAATCCCGGTATTGTGCGGGATTGCAATTTTCAGTCCCGCGGGATCCCGGTATTTGCGGGATCCCGCATGTAAGTATGCGATTTTAGTCAATTTTACTGAATATTTATGTTTATTATGAATTTTTACTCAATTTCAAGGTAAAAAACAAAAATTAAACAAAATGAAGAAAACTTACTTGAAAATAATAATAACAAACAAACATAATATCTTACTTCTTTTGAAATCTAGGTATGTATAATTTGAAATATAATCAACCACCAAACGGAACAGAATAAAGTTTAATTTCTTTTTAAACATTATTTTGGAAGTA
Source organism: Thaumatotibia leucotreta (assembly GCA_025490895.1). Classification (NCBI taxonomy): domain Eukaryota; kingdom Metazoa; phylum Arthropoda; class Insecta; order Lepidoptera; family Tortricidae; genus Thaumatotibia; species Thaumatotibia leucotreta. The sequence goes on from JALPQI010003465.1 coordinate 67,148, forward strand.
GCTTCGTAAAAATGTTAAAGTGTTAATCGTTTCGTCAGCTAAACGACTCCTAAGTTTTCCTACAATAAGCTCTGCCGCAAAAAATGCCCTTTCGGCTTCAAAACTTGTAGGTACGATTGACATTAACGACCCATGCGTTATTCTGAGGTATTTTCTATCGCATGTACTACGGGGAGTGTTCCGAGGAGTTGTTCGGATTAATACCTGCCGCTTCTTTCCGCCACCGCCCTACGCGACAATGTTTTCATTCTCACCATTTAGATGGTTGGCGGTCCTCAACTGTGCGCTTTTCTCGTAACTTCCTGCCTCGCACAGCTAATCTTTGGAACGAATTGTCACAAGCGGTGTTTCCGGACCGATGCGACCTTCAAACCTTCAAGAAAAGAGCGTACTCCCACCTTAAAGGCCGGCAACGCATTTGCGACGCCTCTGGTGTTGCGGGTGTCCATGGGCGACGTTAATCGCTTTCCATCAGGCGATTCGTCTGTTCGTTTGCCACCTATAGCATAAAAAAAAAAAATTTACCTCTTTCACCACCACACTCAAAATAATTCATTTCTTTTCGGATCAGGGCCTCAAGATTACTAGCGCCAGTAGCGCCCCTTGAGTGTGGTGTAGCTGGAGACTTCAAGCGAGTAACACGTGTATCTATGTCACCTTTTCAGTCCCGCTAATCCCGCGGGATCCCGCAAAATTTACGCGCGGGATTAATCCCGCAAATAGCATGCGGGACCCCGGTATTTCGGGATCCCGGTATTGCATTCCCTAGTTGGAACCATAACATAAACACAAATATCAACAAGAATGAAGTGCAGTTGCAACAAATATTACACGTTTTACAGGTAGAAGCTTCATTGGCGACACTGACTTGTGACCGTTGGCATAGGTTTAAGAAAAGGTCACAACCTAAACGCCGCAATGCAAGCATTGAAAATGACGATCGCATTTTGTTCGCTCAAATGTAGTTAGTAAATGGCGAAATAAGCATTGGCCACTTTTTAGAAAAAGTACGCTAATTATTAAGTTTAGTCTATTGTCTACTTCGTTGCATAGTATTTGTATTTATTTTTTGCAATGTATGATATTCATCCAGGTGAGGTGCTTTTTTTCCTCGTAGACAAAGAGAACACGATAATTTAATTTCCGATATACATAACAGTGCCATAGTATTTAATGTGATAGGTGTTAAACTATTGTTTCACTCGGCAACAAAGTTTGTTTAATTCTTATTCCTTGAAATAGTAGCAACGCTGAAGATTCCAATTTTGAACTCAACTCTGGGATCTTTTACTTGATCGTGTCGTGTCTCAATATTGGAACAAGAAGGTGAACAACAACTTTACCTCTTTAGAAAAACGTTAATTCACAGTAGATCCATATTAACCACCCATTTTTTAATATTCTATATGTATAGTGACACTAGATAATCATTAAATCCAATAAATAAATAAATATTATACTTCTTACACAGATTGACTAAGCCCCATGCATATGAATAAATATTAACATATTTTGATAATAATTGTATTTATTGAGACTAAATTTTATTATTAGATCCAATCAATATTAACATATTTTGATAATATTGAGACTTAATTTTCTCATTAGATCCATTTTATTAAACAGCAGATCCATTGAGAAAAAAATATCTCAGTAGATTCATGATTCATGATGGATCTAGTCAATGGATCTACAGAAAATGATCCGGAATCAGATGTACCTATCTTTGAAAAATAAAAATTTACGATTACGAAATGTGAACATAAAGCACGCTACAAAGTAGTGTATGCAGATTTTTTTTTTTTTTTTTTAACAATAATAATTCATATATTCAAACAAGAACCTTAAACAATCTAAGAAATAATAAATCAATAATAATAAACACTTCATACTAAACTAAATATAAAACTAATACTTAATTAAATATCAAAAAGATTTCCCCCCTTCGGCATAGTGCCCAAAACGCTGGCAGCATTCCCTCGCTGAATCGCTATGCTGATTCGTTGAGCGAGGAAGCTGCCAGCCCTTTTATCCCCGGTACACTCTACGAGCCTCTTTGCTAAATCATTATATAGTTTTCTAGCGTTGGAACCCCACGAGCCTAGAGTCTCGACACCGAATGGTACAAAAATGTATTCGGTGCCGAGACCACTGTATTTCAATATTTTTCGGCTTTCCGCCTCCTCCGCAGCTGCACCTGCACGACTACTGGTCCCATGGAGGTGGGAAGGGGCCAATGTGTCTACAGAAATAGGGTTTTTATTTATTTGTAGTTAAATTGCTGTACCAAATGTTATTAACACCTGAGGTGACACAAGCGAATACCAACATTGTTACTTACAAATGCAGATAATTAAGTTTTTATTAAAATATCATATATATACGTGAGAATAAGTAAATAATATTGTTTTTATGAATTAAAGAATTAAAATTACCAATAAATAAGATATCTCAACGTCTGTTTTTAGAAAATAAGGGTTTACTAATGTAAGAACATTTCATTACTGTGGCAATATTTTCGTAGTTTCTTTGGCCTCGAACTCCGATTAGTGGTATACTATCACAGTTTGTTTCTATCATTATTGCAAAAGCCTGTGGACGCAGGAACGTAAATTAATAATTAAAGGCAGAGTGGGACGAAAGCACGTTTCACGCTATGCAGCTCTTGCTTTGCTACCGTTAGAATGTACCAGCTGGTACACATTCTACCGGTATGTTAAGTCGAAGAATGCTGGAGGTACCTATAATTCGACTCATAGGTATTTTGCAAAACTATGGCCAAAACTCAAAATGATCAAAGTGCAGAGATGAACCGATTTGTACAAATAACAAGCTTGAAGGCTGGCATGCCAGGACCAATCGTTTCGTATCACGTAAAAATCCAACTTTGCCCGAATTGCTAAAGGAATCGGATGTTCTCTACAGCATCTTCAATGCATCCATGAACAGGAATTTTTATACGACCAAAAAGAATAAAAACTATGCTGAAAATGATTTGAAAATTGAAGCTTCTATTGAACAATTACGAAATACGAAATTATTGCACCTTTGGTAGTTTAATGTTCAGTGAAAATAGTGGTTTGATTTGATATAAATAAGCAAAAAAATATATAAGTATCTTTAAGCGGAGTGTGATATCGTCGGGGATAGTGCAATAACGCGTAACTACCAAAGCGGATAGAGTCCAAATATTAAACAATTGACACTCAACTTGAGCCTAATTGAATTTTTTAGTTACGCGTTTTGCACTATCCCCGGCGATATGTTTATTTAATTAAAGGCAGAGCTCAGTTTTAAAGACAAACGGGTCTTAATCGCGTAAACTTACGTTTAATTATATCCTGACGTTTCGGGCATGACGTTACACCCGTGGTCGCAGGCAGACTGACCTGCTTGCACTGACTGCGTCTGCTGACTGAGTCTGCCTGCGACCACGGGTGTAACGTCATGCCCGAAACGTCAGGATATAATTAAACGTAAGTTTACGCGATTAAGACCCGTTTGTCTTTTAAATATGAGTGATAATCGTGAAAGTTTAAATCAATATAGAGCTCAGTTTGGTTTATAAGTATGTTTTGTTTATAATTTAAGTGTTACATCTAAAAATATCATTAATGTCTGTGTTTAGGTACTTTGAAGTTATATTTATTTATATATTACTATAAAAAATAGCCTAAAATATTTTTTTTTCAACCTAAAATCAATTTTATACAGTCAAGGGCATAAATATGTATACACTTTTTTTCCCTTGACTGTACTGGGTGTTCCACGAGCGAGCGACTGAAAACCTTGAACGGGGTGATTTGGTAGGTTAAACAGAATAACTTTTACTATAGAGCTCACCCAGAAATCTTAAAAAAAAATTTGCCTTTGTCATATAAAATGTCGTGATCAATCGGTCAAAATGTATGAAAAAGACAATTTTTTTTTAGATTTCTTGATTGGCCCTATATTAAGAGTTGTTCAGTATAGCCTTCTAAATCACCCCGTTCAAGGTTTTCAATGGCTCGTGGAACACCCTGTAGATATGGAAGTCGCGAAGTGTTTCGCGGTAACTCCTGGAAAGATATCTGAATAATTTGGTTTACCTAATTATACACATGAGTCGTGAACAGTAATATGTCTTACTAACTATATAAACAAAACTCGCGCACGAAGGGTTCCGTACCATTAAAGACAGAGCTGATATCTCGCAAACGGTTCGCTTAAATGAAAATGTGTTTTAAGAACCTTCATATCATTTTCAAAGACCTTTCTATTGATAGCCCACACGCTTATGTACATCGAAAAAAAATTACCTCAGTTACATTTATTGAGGGCCCCAACTCCAATTCTTATTTTGACAATAAGGTATCATAATTAAGTAGCAGTTCATACAAACATATTCTTACCATACCATACACATATCAACATAATTATCAACAGTTCATTACTGTAGCATTAATAGTTTCCGAGTAAATTGACTGTGACAGACGGACATAAAGAATCTATAAGGGTTCCTTTGAACCCTTTTGAGAAATGTCCTTGTCCTGCATAATACGAGTAATCAAAGAACAGTCAGCAGCAGATTAGAAGGTCACTATACACTCTATGTCCAAAGAGAGGTTAATGTTTGAACTTTCAAAAAGTTGTTGACTGTGTTATTGTGATTATTTTTAAGCGCTCAATTAGTCATAAATATCTTGACAGTCGATATTCATCAATTTATTAATCTACAACAAATATGTTGATAACTTCGTATCCAGAGCCTCTCAAGATGTTAGTTGACACTATTCGAGTGCTTGCCGAGACACATTATTAAAGATCGATGACTGGCAGCAGCGTCATCATAATGCACACATACATTACTGCGATCGCCAACCCGCTTGTACAGCATGGCAATTATGGGCATTACCTCATGAGGCCTACGTCCAATAGTGGCCTGCAATAGGCTGATGATGTGATCACTGATTAGTCTTTGGATTGCCACCGCACGAGCATACTAATGATTTGGTACCAATAACCAAATTTTTTTTATTTCTACTTTGTGCTCCAAACAGTGCGAATGTGATGTAATCATTTTTACAAAATGGTGCTACGCTCTTGATTTACTTTTGCCAAATAAAGAGCTTATGGTACATGGTTTAACGGGATTAAAGTATGTGAAAAGAGAACTGCAGCCCTTTTCGCCAAGGATTTGTTGCATATATTTGATGTCTCCTTTTTGTCACAGAATAGATGCTGCATTGCAGACTAATATTTTGTATATTGTGATACTATTTACAATAATACTAAGATGTCGGTATCATCAGTAACAACTGTTACATGCTCTTCCTGTGCTAACGACAATGTTATTTTCCCAATGACAGTATCAGCATATTCCTGACGTGAATAACAATATGATCGTTCGCTTCTAAGTGTATTCCTAACATATTTATTTGTATTAAATATTATTTCTAAATCAACTTTTATAACGGAAAAGGCCCGACGGATTATGTCATTTAAGCAGGCGTGGTGGTAGAGGCACCCGGCGCTCCTTACGCATAAAAGGCCGAGGTATCCAAGGCTGACCATGAATGTTCCGCAGGCGCAGCGATGTGGTGAGACAATGCTCGTACCTAATCGGAGTCCGACAGCCAGCCTAAGGGTATTGCTGTCTAGAAGTGTGCCGAAATTTGAAGATGGGAGAGCATGTAGCTAATAACCAGACCCACGTTCTGATACGGCTAGAAGGCGGGCTTTTTCAGATCTATTGCATCAGGTATCTTATGAGCTGAGTATGGAGTGTGGAGGATGGATCGGTCCCAGGATCTCTGAACTGCTTTATTTTCGGGTAGATCTACACCTGGACAGGCCATTTTCCAAGCATTTTCTGAAAATCCTTTTGGGTTTGTAAATTTATGTGGATGATGGCTCTTGAATCAACATAGGAACATAAGCTCTTGGTTTAAAAATATGAGAACCATGTAGTTTCTAATTTTTTTGCAAGCAGTGTATTTGAGTGGACTCCGACTGCATGAGTTTATTCAATTTATTCAAAATTCTAAATATAACTTCACAAATGGATTGTTAAGATTTTCTAAAATTTTATGTGTACTCTAATTTTTCTTCAGCAACTAAATCAATAAAATATAATTTCAGAGCATTGTATTGTTTCAAAACTCTTGCAACAGCAACATGCAATGATAGCCAGCGAGTCTGGGCAGGGTGTAACAACTGGCAGCTTCAGTGCGACAAACGCTTGAAATTCCTTAGAAACACCTATTCTTTTTGGACTGCCGTGAATGTAACTAAATACATCCCTCACTAAATCTTCAACATTAGTTGGAATCTTTTTACATGCGTATGATGCACAGAGTGCAAACGATTGGCATAATTATGTACTTCATGAAAAAGATTTGGGGTATATCTTTTTGTAGTAGTGTTCTTAATGAATTTTGCCTTCCCATCATCACATGGGCTCCATCAGCCGCAAAACCTATTATGTTGTCTTTCCATGGAATGCCACATGTTTCTAGACTAGTAGTAATAAGTTTATGAAGTGCTACCGCTGAGGCATCTGTCCCTACCATTATCAAATCAAAAAATGTATCCTTTACTCTATTATTAATAATTATTCTTACAGCAACACAAAGGTGCTTTGCAGTTCCGTTATCTGTAGATTCGTCTACGATAATGGAAAACTTTTGTCCCATCATAGCTTTTACCAATTCCTCTTTTTCAATAACATTTTTTATGATGCAAGTGGCTTTTGTCCGTTATAATTTATTTTTTGTGCAATTTTTGAATCCAGTCAACTTGCTTTTACTACTTCACTCAAGTGGTCAATTGTCCGAATTGCAACATTATGTTCAACTTGAAACAACACTACTCTGAATTCTGCTTCTTTCATTGGATTAGCTGAAGAAGTAGACGGCAATGATTCCGTTATTAGCTTTTGTCCAACATTATTCTTCAATTTTGCGTCAAGTTTATCTCCAGCCCCGTGCTTTTCTGAACCCGATTTTCCCCCACCACTAATGCTTATATTAACCGATTCAATGCGTGTTCCATTTTCAAGAACTTTTGCCTGTGGGGGTGAACAATTTTTTCATGACACGCCAGGCGTGCCATACGTCATAGAATATGATGACACGCCTATCGTGTCATCCGCCATGTGTAGAAACTTACCAGCTTTTCTGGTTTTTTCATTGATTTTGACTATTGAGTTCAGTTGATATCAAACCAAGGAAGTGAACTGATCATAACAAAACGTTGTTTTAAACTGTTAGTAGCTTTTACACTACGTGTTTTACTTGAAATGGATGGTAAGTGACTTTTTCAATTCAGATGTAACAAACCTTTTCTACTAAGTATAAAGTTTTTATATTACCAAATGATGTATAGAGGGGTAACGGTATGAGTATTTGTTTTACAATGCGACGCGATTTAAACCTATACATTTAATATCTTCGTGATTTCCCCTTGAATTATATTCATTGGAGTTTTATACGTAACAAATCATTTGTATTGAATTACTACGAGTAGGTAATATGTTCATTAATTTTTTTGTATAATAATCAAAAATAACCCTATTAAAATTTGTTAATTTTTTTGAAACTCATATATAATATGTAGTTACCAGTGATCGGTTTTTTGGATTCTCCCGGCGGGTCTCCTATAGTAACTTGAAAAATAAACTTTAATATTATTGCCATGTTTCTGTTTCATAAAATATGTTCATGTGTGTATAATACAATAGTGTTAAATAAATTTTTATAGTCACACCCATCATTTTTTTATACGCGAATTTTCGGGACATCCAAAAAACCGATCACTGGTAGTTACTTATACACAGTGTGTGGCCTTTATTAACACGGGAGAAAAATGAAATGAGCGACTACTTAGACTATCGGCAATAATCCTGTAAAGGTCCCGGTGTTTCAAAGTGGTTAAGTTCCGAGATATTGTCATTCAAAGCTATCGACCTTTAGTTCTGGATCTTGGCATCACGATGTTGTAGCTTGTCATTCGCAAGACATCTTGTTTTTTATTTTTACACTAATTTGTTGCGGTTTAAAAAAAATTGTACATTTTTCAATGATTCAAAAATGATAAGTTATTGATAAGTAAATGAATCCATAATAATCAAAAATACATGAACAAAAAATTTCAAAAAAAGTTTTTTATTAAATTACATGATGTGGAAATGATTGTTGATCAGCTTATTAACAAACACCGGTACGTTCATCTTGTTTTTTAGAAAAAATGGGTCCAGGAGTGAATACATACCTCGCAAAATAGCTACATGGCAAAAAAACTACAACGCTAATTGTCTATATCGCCATAAAACCTACAGAGAAAGTTGTCTACCTCGCAAAATGTACACACAGCAGAAAGCCCACGTTGAAGAAAACCCACTACTCTTAAATGCCTCCTTAGTATTAAGACTATATTGGTAAATGACTCTGTCGCAAAATGACTACTTCTTGAAATACTACTATATGTATAGTCAACAAAAACATTACTTTAAAAATAATATTTAATTCAAAAAGAAATTCATGACAACTCGTCTTAAACATAAAGAAATGAACAACTATTAGGTATTAAAAACATTATTTCTTAAGACGCAATATTTGTAATTTCAGTCGCGAAACATTTTCCAGGAACTGCAACACGCTAATGTTCCCCTGCTGCAAACTTAAAATCTCATGTTTATACCTCTTGTCAAACTGAACATGACGTCGCAGTCTGCGTGTCCTTTCGAAGTAAAATTGCTTCAAACGTATATCCTTAAGCTTAGCTTCTTGTCTAAGGATATATAAAAATAAAATTAAAGTGGCCTTGTGGGGTACACGAGTGTTCATTCGCCTGTGCCAGCTTTCCAACGTGTTATTTGTTCTGTGTCTTTCTTCCCCACAACATATCACTGAAAAAGATTTTTGCCATTGTCGTTTAAAATATTTTATAAATTTTTTCGTTGCATCATCTGTGGGAGCTTGTTCTACTATACAATTCCAACCTTCTTCTGTGTAACCCATCGGCAAGAGCGGTAAATTTGAAGATAACCTGATCGTCTTCTTGTGTGGAACGTCGAGTTCGTCTCCTTTTTTCCATATGGCCCGATTAAAATGAAAGTAACAACCAGTTACAGCCGCCTGGGGAAACACTGATTTGAATGCATTCATCAGAGCTGGTTCAAAATCGCACTTAAATTTCTCTATGTTGAAGTTTAGTATGTCTCTAATGATAGTAAACAACCTTTTGTAAGTTAGTTCAGTTTTGTCCGGTAGTAAGGCATAAATGATTGGTATTACGTTGGTATACTCTTCACAGCTGTTTAAATCCACGTGTATAGAAAAATATTGCTTGAATGGCTTAGGGCACCTTTTAAAGGTGCCATCACCAAAGAAAAATCTGTTTACAGCGGACATTTTAATTTTTCGTGCAATTTTCGAACAAAACACCAGAATTTTGTCATCTTCACCACTATCAGCTACCATAAAATCAGTTGCTAGTAATTTCGGTATCTTTACATCTTCAATGTAATTGAATTCCGTACGTCGTAAACCTAAAGAAGCTTTTCTTGCTCTATATAGGCTATCCTTTTTTTCAGAATAAGATGGCATCAATAAAGTATACGGTAGTTTACTTTGATGCTTTAGCACGTGTTTCTCAAAAAATTTTTTGACAGGTTCCATATTCGTACATACCTCTTGCCGACAGGCATCCATCACCAAAGCTCTTTCATTTTCTTCGCGATGCGATGCACAACTGTGGTGGCTTTGTCTGATAATCTCGTCCCTCTTTTCATTTAGGGAGATTGAAGCCGAACATTCGTCTCTGTTTACACATCTCCGTAAACTGGTACCGCTCGGATTTGTCTTACCAAAATTATAGCGATGACCTTTGTAAAGAAGAGCTGGTTTCCCTTTTTGATTAGTAATAAAACTTATTTTTTTATCCTGGGCCATTTTCTATCACAATGACTGCTAACGGAGAAGAAAACTGTCTTATGACATTATGTTATGACTGTAATTTGTTTCAGGTTTGAATTATGATTTCGACGATTTATATAACACTAATGACACTTCATTACAAGTGGCTAGTACTTGTATTGAGTAAATTAAGCATGTAGGATTACTTCAAAGTATTATTAGGTACTGTTAAAATCAATGTGAAAACTTTTTTCGATATTAAGCTTTTTTTTGACACATCACAATCACCACTAGCAACCACTTTTGGTTGTAGGCCTCCGCCAGAAATTACATTACAAAATAAATAAAAATATAATAGAAGCATAAAATAAATTATCATTTTTGATTAAATATGTTTGTTGACCATATATTCAAAAAGTAGTCATTTTGCGACAGAGTCATTTACCAATATAGTCTTAATACTAAGGAGGCATTTAAGAGTAGTGGGTTTTCTTCAACGTGGGCTTTCTGCTGTGTGTACATTTTGCGAGGTAGACAACTTTCTCTGTAGGTTTTATGGCGATATAGACAATTAGCGTTGTAGTTTTTTTGCCATGTAGCTATTTTGCGAGGTAGGTATTCACTCCTGGATCCGAAAAAATAAGGTTTGAATCGAAGGTACAAGATAATAAAATAATAAACTATTTTTTAAATGCAACCAACAGGAAAAAGAAGGATATTGCGTTTAACAAAAACTATATAAATGAACTTAAAAAACTTCAAGACGGAAAAGTAACGTCTTTTGAGTGTCTGGAAAACATAACTGAAATTAAAAGGCAGTTGAAATATGCGTAGATTAAATATTAATAATTTCATAAGTACACATATTAATTGCAAAATGTGTAATATTAGCTGAAGTGCAACATTTTATTTTATGGAAGTATCTATTTTATGTTAAATAAATCTTTTATTTTACGAAAATTCTTTTAGTTGCCATACGGTAAATTAACTTGTCACCTCATATTAAAAACGAATTTTGTACGATTATACCGAGGAATTGTTCCAATGTCATCTATGGATGGTAAAGTATAATATACCTCTCTTGGTGTCAACAGTAGGTAACAGGACGTTCGGATTATTTATACAGGGTAATTTTTAATTCACTGGTCAAATTGTACAGCCGCCATCAGATACATCGGGGCTGTGGAAGTGGTCACAAATTTCGCAACATCATCTTCATCGCCTTGAAAATAAAGGTGTTGTTTCGATATTTGTCACCCACCTCCACAGCTAAGAAATATCTGATGGCGACTGTACCAGATGATCAGGTAGGCCATACTGATCAACTTTTGTTATGGCACTAAGCCAGAAATCTGAAAAAAATATTGAATCCGCCATACAAAATGTAGACTTCTGATCGGACGAAATGTATGAAGCAGGTAATTTTTTAAATGAGAGTTCAGGGTTGGCAGGTTTGCTCCTTTAATACGAGTTGAAAGTTGATCAGTATGGCCTACCTAATCACTGGTACAATTTGGCAACTTGCAACTTAGACGAGATGCTACTTAGAAAAGTGTAGACCAGCTGCTTTTAAGACCAATTGCTATTTAGACGAGATGCTACTTAGTAAATTGTAGACCAGCTGCTTTTTAGACCAATTGCTATTTAGACGAAGGTGATGTAGACCAGCTGCGAATTAGACGAGTTGCTAATTAGACCCCGTGATACTAACCCTATACAATTAGTCCATAACATTTGACTTAATTGAATGTATACACTATTTTGGGACCTTATTTCATCAGTTTCTTTTGCTGTTGACTGTACTATGCTTAAGGTCAGAGTTTGCTTAATGATGGAAATTTCCATTATATCAAAAAATTTAAGTATTATGTAAAAACGCCTTTTTTTAAATATTTTTACCGTAATGTGGGGGTCAACGGACATTACCGTGATTTATTTCAACAAAAAAAAAGTCATGCAAGAAGCGTTAAGTATGCCAATGTCATTTTGGCATTTTGATCTACTAAAAATTAGTATTTTTGGGATTTTGACATTTTTCTAGTAATCTGTTTAAACATTGCGACATTCTAAGAACATGGTATTATGACATTTGACCAAATAGAGACGTGCCTCAGCAACATGGACGGACATCAGGAGAAGGTGTTGGAACGTCGTGATGCAATGCACCGACATTTGTTTAAGCATTTATTTTGAATCTGACTACCGATTGATGTACGGTGTCATAATAATGCATTGAATATTTTCTCTCATATTAATAAAACGTAATGTTTACTATTTAAACTATTTAATTACTTATTCAGTAAATCCACCCCATCAGTCTTACGCGAGGAATTATTTCAATGGGGAATTTACTTATTTTTATTGCTGCATGACATCAAAGCTGCTAGGGTGCTCACAAATATCCGAGTAGGTCTCTATTATTATGGAGCGCATGTTCAGATATTATTCAGCACCGTGGCCGCTCCGTTATATCTAATGGCGAAGAGAGATGCGCCCGTTTCCCGCGAGATGTGTCTGATTTCGCGCCAGTTACCCCAGAGATGCTGTAGAACTTGGACGTTTAATTGGAAAGTGTATTCAGTTTTCATCCATCGATATATATTAATTACTGGAAAATGTCATAATTTTTATCAAATCTAATTTTATTAATAAATTATTGCTACGTGTAGTGTCAGAGAAAATTAATACAACAAAACACCTTATAAGTGTTGTCCAGGTAAGCACATATACTTAGAGATTGGGATTAGCTTAGTTACTCGTGATATATGTCGCTTTTTTAGTTCTTGTATGCTTTGTAACAGTGTATAAATACAAACAATAACTATCAATTTAAGCAATAATTATATTGAACATCCTATCAAGAAAAAAAAACTATTTATTAATGGAAATAAATTGTAAACTCTCACAGCTAAAGGTACAAAATAAACGATACTCAGAGCTTGCCCTTAAATTTATCACCATACTTTTTGATGTAACGTAATAACATGCACACATGAGATAAATCACTGGCGAAGCGACATTCTTTATTGATATCTAGTTGTAAGTTTAATGCGGCGCAATATGTGAACCTGGAGAATTAACACTCTTTCATGATAATTTATTTAATCTTATAATATTATACAAAATTAACTAGACAATTCTGGACGATAGCGTATTATTACCAATAACATAAATATTGTTGTTTTAAGTAATGAGCCTTCTCATCACTGAAACGGGATATTGCCTACCAATTTTCAATCGGAGACGCAAAATAAAGCAAAAATTTGGTATTAGCTGGGTATGTATACTTGAGGTTCAAGAAAGCCGATGAAGCGATATGACCTAAAACATCAAGGTTCGAATTCGAATGATTCGTCAAGGTGTGTTTAAACCAAAAGAGCATTCGCTGTTGCTGTCGCAAAACGTGATTGGTTGATTTCGTAGAACGTTTCGTAGATCAACCAATCACGTTTTGTGTACCGATCGAATTTCGTAGAGTGGGAGGTTAGAACAGCGAATGCTCTTTTGGTTTGAACGCACCTTCAGACCTCGTCTGTTACAGCGATGAGGTACTAAACAAATGTGATGTTTCGATTTAGTTTGACATGGATTCATCAGAACTGTAACAAACCAATTCGCTATAAGTCTTTAATTTAATATTAGAGTAGTCCTGTTTAAAGATTATTTTAAGGTTCGGGGACTTTATTTTTGCGGCAATAATAAACGTACGTATTTCTTTGTTCTCATTTCCATCATGCAGTTGTAAGTTGGTAAAATTTCCAGTCGCAAGCAACTATTTATAAATGAAATCAATACTGTATTATCAATTTATCAGGCTTTAATAATAGTTTGTCTTAGGGCTAATACAAATGTATGTTAACAAAATAACGTCAGATTGCTCTTCCCATAAAAATAACCATTTCGTACGTAGTTCAAAGATTAGTTAACAAGTATATTTAATTACATTTATAAGTTATAAATTATAACTGAGCAAAGCTTTCTGAAATACCTACTGTAATGCATTTAAGTAGCTGCCATATTTCCATCCCTTTTCGCTGGTGAGTTATGCGTATTAGTGGCCGTTATACAATAAAATATTATAAACATGGACACGTGTCCGATAGCGGAGATATGATCACTGTACAAGTATACAATTTAGAGTGTCACAAATTTAACTTTTTTACGCGTGACCTACCAAAAGCCTCTAAATAAATTGTAGATTACGGGAAAAATAATAAAAAAAAAATTAGACTAAATCTTTCGGGCTCTGCCATCGTATGAAGTTTTGAAATAAAAACTTTTTTAATTCGGCTCCCTGAGCTGAAAATTAAAAGATGATAATTTTCATGCCATATAGACATAAAACTAGGTATAAAATTAAAAATGAGAAGAAAACATATTTAATGAAATATGGATTTTTTTAAATTATACAGGGTGGAAAGGCACGACGTTCCTTCCCGCTACCGACCGAGTCTACCAACCATTACGATGAACTTTCAGTATGGGACCAACATCGAAATATAAAAAAAAATTAACCCCTCATACAAAGTGAGTGATTAGTTAGAGTTCAATAGTATGGAAAAGTCAATTTTCCATGTACGCTTTCGATGTTGGTCCCATACTGAAAGTTCATCGTAATGGTTGGTAGACTCGGTCGGTAGCGGGAAGGAACGTCGTGCCTTTCCACCCTGTATTTTTCCTATAATTATTTATTTAATTTATTTTTATAAAAAAAAACTACAATTGTACGTTAACATATTTTGGCATATGATTTTTTTTCGGAAAACTAGAAAAAAATCAAATCTTTACACTGCGGTAGAGCCCTAAAGATGACTTATATTTTTATTTTTTTTACTCGTTTCGGAAAGTATTACCTAACTAAAAAAATTATGCCTCTCGGGAAACTATAGCCAAAACAAAAATCCCATACTTTGACGGGACACTCTAGGTACATGCTCCCACTGTAAAAATCCGATTTATGCGTCGTTGGACTAAAAGTAAATATGGCGATATATAAAAATCTCCACTTGCTTATTCGGGCGTATATAATTTTGACGAAGTATAAAAATGTTCACCTGTATATTAGACCAAATATAAACATGTTGCGACACTAGACTAAAAGTAAATATGGCAATGTATAAAAATGTCCACTTGCATAAGTTCGGGCGTATATAATTTTGACGAAGTATAAAAATGTCCACCTGTATATGATTGTTGGTGGTGATGAATTTGATCCGTATATGTATTATTATAATCCTGGACCTATAGTAAAGAAAGTAGTCATTTTTATATTCAGACTTGATTATATTTAGACATTTGTACACTTTGAAAGTAGTCATTTTTATATTTCGACTTGATAAGACATAAACATTTTTATAATTTGATAGTAGTCATTTTTATATTCCGACTTGATAAGACTTAATCATTCTAAAGTATTGGCTTTCTAACACTCGGACCAATTTTATTTTATATGTAGACATTTTTATACATCGCCATATTTACTTTTAGTCCAACGACGCATAAATCAAAAATCCTAGCCTCTGACTCACTAGAAAGTTTTTTGACGTTAATATTTTCTTAGATACGAGTATTTCTCAAAAAAGTGTCCCGCCCGTCAAGAAATGGTCAAGAAATCAGTTTGTCACGAAACGTCAGGAAATTGGATGGCATTATACCATAAGATCTACCATAGAAATCAAGTATACGCAAAATTAAACTCTGAGTAGATGACATAAATCAAATGTATTTCTTATTAAAATATCTTAAAGCAGGGTACCAAATTTAAATTTTTATTAACTTTTATATCAGTTGGAAAAATGTAGCAGTTTCCTTCTTTTATTGGTTGGCTAAGAAATTCAACAATATCTTTATATTCAATTATTGATATGTCGTTTTTTAAAGTAACATAATTTTCTCAAACTTGCTACGGAATGTTGATGTTACTTTAAATTAAACCCGCAAATACTATGTATCCGGTGGCATATGCTAAGATGATATGTAAAGAGATTTCATGTATTTATTTCACACCTAGGACTGCAAACAAACTGTATTTTGTTTAGAAACGTCAAATTGTGACACTATGTCTTGACATTCAGCCACAGAAAAAGAAAACCTAAGAACTAATGTCTGTAATGTCTATACCACCAGGTAAAAGGATACCTCAAACAGATTTAAAAAAAAGTTTGGCGCGAATGTTTTTTTTTTTAATGTTGTACGATACTGTACTTATTGATTTATTTACAAATCAAATAGTAGACATGGTTCGGCGAAATCAGTTCGTTTTATTTCATTTTACATTACCCACTACACCATGAAACATCCAAAATTTCTTGACGTCAGGAAAATGTCACGAAATTTTGTCAGGAAAATGCACGCAATCGTATTTTTGTAATTACAGCGAAAATATGAATTGGATCCAACAACAAAAGGTTTCTAGAACTTAACCACAAAGCTTTGTAGAGATTTGATCATAATAGTAGGTACTTAATTTTTGAGAAAAACCCGTCAGGAAATATTTTTTCAAGCACCTTCACTCGCGAAGTTCCGAAGGTTTGCTAAACTTTCAGCAAAAACAAAGTGGTGGCACTATCGACTCATTGTCTATGGAATCAAATGGGTTTGCCAATCGCAAAATACAAATTCCTACCTTGGAAACGGTTCTGGTGGAGGAAATAATGTCAAGAAAATTATTAAAAAATTGTGACACATTAAGTGTTTTTATTTTTAAATACTAAAAAGCTTAAGGAAAGCTCAGTTTCATGATTTAAAATATTGTTTCGTGTATATAATTGTAGTTTAGGATCAAACCCTATCTAACCTTTAGGGCAGAATGGGGACATTTTTCTTTATTTGGAGCTATATTATTACACGAAACATTTTTTTTTTATTGTTTTAATAGCCTACATACTGTAAAACGTTTTTTAAACAATAACATCGGCCCGTCCATCAATTAATGTAATACAGTTTCTCAGAAAAAGCTTCATTTTAATGCTTAATAACGCTTTTCATAAGCAGACAATTTTTATTTAAAGTGGACAACTTTTTGAAAAATACCCATACCACTTCAGAAGAAAAATTGTGTCCTCAAAATATGAAAATATCATAAATAGTGGGCTTATAGAATAAAGACTGTACCTACACGAGGAAATCCGGGCAAGGATAATCCGGTTTACCTGCCCATTCGTCTGGCATTCATATCATTATGTAAACAACGTTTTCATAAGTATATAATGTCATCATCATCATTAATATCAGCCGAAAGACGTCCACTGCTGAACATAGGCCTCCCCCAAAGACTGCCACAATGTCCGGTCCTGCGCCACCCGCTCCAGCGGACTCCTGCGACCTTCACCAGGTCATCCGTCCACCTTGTGGGGGGCCTACCCACGCTACGCCTTTCTGTACGTATAATTATATAATATCACCATAATGAAATAATACGGTATGGTCGGTTCAAAACCGATTATGTCTAGATAATGCCGATTAGATTTATTCATAAAATAATTATGCCACAACAGGGCGAACCCGTTTTGGGGGCAAATGATGGGGCAGTTTCGATAATCTCGAAACAATACAACAAGGAGATTGATCAACTCACTCAATAACTATAACAACATATTTAAAAAATCAGGTGATTCATAAATAATAGAACTGGACTACATTTTTGTTAGTTACTGTGAAATGAAAGACTTTTTATATATTTTATTGTTTTTTATGTCTTGTTTCGTAATTTATAAAACAGGAAGGCAATAAGACAAATAATATGTTTATGCATATTTTTTTTATTTGTTATCACATTTATTAGGTACTATACTGGTGGACGTATAGAACTAATTGATGGAACCACTTTTTTTTAAATCGCGGATTCTTTTTTTAAGCCAATCTTTTCAAATCCTAGGTTCCATTCACAGAAGCTTGGCACAAACATGCTTCAGTGGATAGAGTTTTCTATAGGCACATATGCCAGATTTTCTTTCCCAACCACTTTTACCCATTGTTTGCACGTGTAAAAAA